>JAJOZX010013546.1:0-2500 GCA_023014485.1 Bathynomus jamesi
TATCTATGTGTGTAATGTGTTATTATATATATGTGTGTGTGTGTGGATGTCATTAGACGAAAGCGCTTGAGCACCATTTTGTGTTTCCTTTCCTTCGTGGTTTTATTCATCATATTATATATGTGTGTATGTGTATATATTATCAGGGCTGTGGAGTCGGTACCCAAAACACCCGACTCCGACTCCTCAATTTCTTGTGTATCCGACTCCGACTCCGACCCTTAAATCTGCTATGATGATAATTACATAAGCTGGCATTTCATCACAACCATGTGAATCGTCAGGCTACTTTTTAAACTCATGTCCTTAAAGGTTTGAGTCCAATGGTTGTAGCTATGCCATTGTGGCTTTTTTTATTGTTTATTTATGTAAAAAAATCAATATATAACTAAAACAAAAAAATTACATATAAGACTAATGACTTTGACAAAATAGAAATTCCATTGAATGCAATTAAAGCAAAAAAATTCCTTTAAAATTTAAGCTAAGGCCAAAGGGCCTAAATAGCTACATGACAAATAAAATGTTGCTTAATGCAATAAAAATTAAAACTATAGGCCTATACTTATACATAGGTAGGTAAGTTTGCAACAAAAAGCATGGGTAAAAATCTAAATACATAGCTATTCAGACTTGAATATGTATAAAATTCATTAAATCCAATTAAAAAAAGCCAAGGGTTAAAACCTAAAATTTATTAATAAGTAGTTCTTAGGAATAGAATTGATTCTGCCAGATCTTCTTTCATTGAAGCCCTTAAATCCGATTTTATTAATTTCAGTGCGGAAAATAGTCTCTCCACACTGACCTGAGTGGGTGGCATGGCTGTTACTATCATAGCCGTATCTCTTAAAATTTCTGGGTATGCAGGGATTACTTCTTGTATTGTTTGTTTAGATGACCGATCATATTTCTCTACTTCCTTTAGTCCATCAAAAAAATCTTCTTTAAATTTCATTAGTTTTACATCCAAAGGCTGTGTCTTTACGTCTAAGCGGAGACGCTTTGCTTTCGAGCGTTCAATTTTATCTAAATATTTTTCAAAATCTAATTCTTCATCATTTGAAGAGGATGAATGGGATTCAATACTTTGGATAACTTGATCGTGTGGTTCTGGATTTTCTGGTCGTAGCCCTTTAATCTTAATTGCAACGTCGCAGAGGGTCTTTTTTGCTTTAGCAATTTGAACTTCGCTTAACAATATTCGGTTCATTGGATCTATATAGACTGCAGCTAACAGGATCTCATTTTCAAGTAACTGAACCTCTCTTTTCTTCATTGAGAACACAATTCCTTCAGCAATTAGACCTGCTTGGGATAGGCGAAATATTAAATTTTTTCACTCCCATAGGAATGTGCCAGGAGTTAAATCTTCAGCTTGCAACTTTTTGGTGACTGCATAAGGGTGAGCAAGCATAGCTTCTAATTGTGATACATCCCTCCATAGACTTTCAGTCAGTACGACATTAGGATTATCAATATCTTCTAGAAAGGGCTTTAGCTCAAGCAAACGCTTAACCATCATATAGTATGTGCTGCCCCATCGTGTCACTTGGTCTAAAATAGCTCCTTTTCTGGCTCGTCTCTGGAGGATAGCATCAATTTTAGAGACCCTAGCTGCTATGGCTACTTGTCTCAACTTACCTATCAGAGTTGCTGCATGGCGATCTTTTAAGCCATCTCTTATTGCTAGTTGCAGTGTATGTACGGCACAACGCATGTGTTGGATTAGGCAGAGTTTAGATGCCTCCTCAACAAAATCATCTAAAGTTTCATCATTATGTTCTATTTCTGCTGCTTCAGAATCAGATGCAGGAATTTCCCCTTCATTAGTGACTTTTTCTTCATCCTTATTCATCTTTTCTATTGTGCTTAACATATTTGAAGCATTATCAGTTACGATGCAGAGAATCTGTTCTTTCTTGATTTCGAATTCTTTCAAAACACCTTCTACTAAGTTATGAAGGTAATTGCTATCATGATGTGCCTTAGTGTCCTTTACTGCCAGTGTCCGAGTTACCATTTGTTTTTCATCAACAAATCTAGTATTGATTGCAAAATAGTTAACTCTATTGCGAGTGGCAGCATCCATTTTAAGGAACATGAACCGCCCCTTAAGAGTTTTTCGAAGCTCTTCCTTTTTATTCATGGCTTCTTCAACTATAAGTTTTCTGATACTTTGCCTTTCTGAGAAACTCCAAATTTAATAGCCATTTCTCCATTTAGGCCTTGAAAGGCTGGTTGTGAAAATAAAGTTAAGGCCACACCATTTTTTACAACCAGTTCGATAAGGTGTTTCTTAAACTTTTCTTTAGTCATTGTTACAGTAACTTTGTCTGTAGTGAAGAACCTTGAAAGTGATGCTTATCTTTCAGTAGATTTGTTTGTTGCTGACTTTGATGTAGTTGGAAGATTTTTATTGCAACTCTTATCTTTCTCATTGACCACTTCTAAAATTTTAGGGTGGAAGCGCTGCAAATGTCTTTTCAAATTTGATGCT
>JAJOZX010013546.1:7500-22500 GCA_023014485.1 Bathynomus jamesi
ATATATGTGTGTGTGTGTTTATATGTATGTATATATATATATGTGTTTATTTGTGTATATATATATATATATATATAATGTGTGTTTATTTGTGTGTGTATATATATGTGTGTTTATTTGTGTGTGTATATATGTGTGTGTTTATATGTATGTATGTATATATATATATATATATATATGTGTTTATATATATGTATATATATATGTGTTTATATATATGTATATGTATATGTATATATATATGTGTTTATATATATGTGTATATATATATGTGTGTTTATATATATGTATATATATATATGTGTTTATATATGTGTATATTATATGTGTTTATATATGTGTATATATATATATGTGTGTTTATATATATGTATATATGTATATATATATATATGTGTTTATATTATGTATATATATATATGTATATATATATATATATATATATATATGTGTATATATATATATGTGTTTATATACGTATATGTATATATATGTGTTTATATATATGTATATATATGTGTGTGTTTATATATATGTGTATATATGTGTGTTTATGTATGTATATATATATGTGTGTGTGTGTGTATATCTATATATATATATATGTGTGTGTGTTTATATACTAGTACAGTTCCCGTCGCTTCGCTGACGGTTAGACAGGCTAAACTACAGAAAACAACGCAGCCGTGAAAATTTTGAGCTTCACATTGTGTCAACATTTCTGAATCTGGTATCTCCCAAAACCTCCTCACCCCCATTCATGCAACTTGGGGGCTAACCCCCTCCCCCATTACCCCCACCCCTCCCCATTACCCCACCCATCCCCATTACCCCACCCATCCCCCATTACCCCCACCCCCACCCTTCCCCCATTACCCCACCATCCCCTTACCCCACCCATCCCCCATTACCCCCCCCCCACCCTTCCCCCATTACTGCCCGGGATAAATTTCACAAACAAAGACAGGCTAAACTACAGAAAAGAACAGTCATGAAAATCTTGAGCTTCACATCGCCGCCCGTAATACAATTTCTGAATTTTTTTCTCAATTTTTTCTCAATTTCTGAAAGTGTGACGGACAGACGGACAGCTCTCTTATTATGATATAGATGTGTATATATATATATATGTATATATATATGTGTGTGTTTATATATATGTATATATATGTGTTTATATATATGTATATATATATGTGTGTTTATATATATGTATATATGTATATATATGTGTATATATATATATGTGTGTGTTTATATATATTCTATATATGTGTGTGTGTGTGTACACATATATATATATATATATATATACACATATATATAATATAAATACATTGACAGTAATTCAGCCATTTATAGCTGTTTCCTTGATATAAGTAAGCCATATGATAGTAGTCCAGGCAATTTGTAGTTAGACCTGGGCAAAATTGCTTCAGAAGCTTTCTAAACTGTTTCCAGCTCAGGAACCATTGCCGAATAACATATCCAAAATCCGACAAAATTGGACCCCGGGAACACCCCCAAAAATGGAATTCAAATGGCGGACGGGGTTTTACGAAAAAAAAAATATATTAATTTACGCTTTTATTTATAGATACATTTGATGCTTTTTCTTTCAGTTGTAGTGTTTTAAATAATTCAACAATATACAGCACAACCAGTTATTACGCAAATATAATGTTATATAGCTTTTTACAGATTTTTATAATCAATAATACAACAATTATTTTTTACCCAGTTTCAAGTTATGTTCATTACAGAAGAAGTGATACCTGGTCACAAACATACAAAAATTAATCCTCTTCATCACTATCATCGGATAGATTACCGGTACTTGGGTTGTTATCGCAACCAGTGATTTGGCACTCGCCACAAGCGGCTGAACAGGGCATTCCATTACGCTTGCATCCACATCTTGAAGTAGCACATTTCGTCTTGCAGGAGCAGCTGATCATGTTGAGTAGATAATTTGGAGCTGGTGGCTTGTCGCAGGCTGTAGGGTAGTAGGAATTATTCTTTACATACCAACCCCACTGTTCTGCATCGATCTTCTCTTCTGTAGACTTCCAGATTAGTATTTGAAAGTATGTGCGAAAGCTGTGGTACTTTGTGGACGCATCGGTAGGTGGCAAACGTTCGGGTGTAACAAAAGATTTAGCTGTAGCTACCTTTTCAACTAACATTCGATGACGTAGTGCGTTAGTGGATTCAAGTGTTTTGCAGCCATACAACAGAAGCATTGCCTTTCTTCCAGCGGCTTCAATGTCAGAGTGTTGGCAACAATCAGAACAGAATGTATTTGCAACTGAACGGAGTTCAGCCACCTTCATCAGTGTGTCGAATGCTTTGGCTTTACCGATCGAAAAAATTCTGGATGTGCTATCACAGCCCGTGAAAGCATGCACAAACAGGAGATACTTGCAGATGTCATTGCCTAACAATGATTGAATGCTGAGAATATCATACACAGGATTAGGAGATGGTCCCCGTCTTATATCGCTGCGATAGTACAACTTGAAACCACTGTCTTTGGCATGGTACAGAAGGAGAATCAGCAAGTCGGTGTCTTCCCCTATTACTGTTGTAGTTGCATTTTCTGATGAGGAAACTGCTGCACGAACGATGTCCACATCAGCATTCCCATCTGCGTTGTGAACAGTACACCCGTGCTTCTTCAACATCTCACCTACGAGGGAAATAAATGCTTGCTTGTTGTTTTCATTAGCCAAGAAGTGTTCCTTCTGGCCAACAAACTTCATGCTTGGACTGAGATTCACATTTCTGCTTGTCTTGGTGCTGCGTCTTCTGTGGGTCATGTCCTTGATCGTAGGAGAGCTGCAGTAGCCATCAAAAACAATGATTGCTTTTCCATATGTTTTCAGAGTGAAATCGGCATATGAGTTGGCGATGCTGTCATATGTTTCATCTTGACGCCAGGAAACACGATGTAGTAGAGATCCACCATCCAATACGTACTGGTCTGTGCACTGAATTTCTTGAACTACTTCCATGCGTAAAGTGTCAGTGTATTTGATTATTGCATGAGCTAGCTGAGACTTATCGGGTTTCCTCAAGATACTTCGTGATTCGAACAATGCAGGAGGATATGCACACAGTTCGTAACACATGACATCTTCAAGATTCATGTCTCCGCCAGTGGCAACAGTCATCATTCTCTGAAACAGTAGTGCAGGATCTACTTCTATATCTGAAGCATCAGTGATCACAACGGCAGAAGCAGATCCTAGTGTTTTCACTTTGTCAGATCTTTTGGCAGAATATGTAAAGGCTTGTTTCCCAATCATTTTTACGACAATGTTCGTACCGATTGAATGCAATTGATGAACGTTAACTCCAGGATCAGCAGTTAGCCCTGTTACAATGTTGCAGAGACCCGAGGTAGAATGGAATGGGGATAAGGATTCCAGACGTTCAAGTACTTTCTTCATGTCATTACTGTCCCTGATTTGTCTACTTCCCCTCATTTCCTTCTGCTGTTCACTACTTTCCAACAAAACTCTGGTGTATTCCTGCATTGCTAAGTTATAAGTGGAACACAGAGGCATAGAAAAGAGCCACGTTGTCCTTTGGATGTCTGTAAATCCACTTCCGCGTGTCAGTCCGCCTCTGCTTTTCAGGGAACGCATTAGTACTTGTTCTATCACCAGGTCTGTGCCGAGTCCGGCCCATAATCTGTCGCTTCTTCTTACCACAAACTTACCTTCCTGGAACATTTTGTTAACGGCTGGATTTTCAGAAGGCAAACTTAACATTTTCTGCAGGTACAGGTATATCGATTTCAGGTAATTGTGATGTCCGGCTGCTGCAATTATGGGGATGGTCTCCAGCATAGCTTGCAAGTGCAAATCCCACGAGCCGGTTCTGTCTGCTGTTATCAAGGAACGTGCAATGTTGATCATTCGCTGATATTCCAACCAGAGTTGACTTGTTTGCGAAGTAGATTGTAGGTCAGTTTTCTTCGCATCCAAAGTGGTAGCAATCTGAGACAATGCATTCGAAGATTCCACCTCCTCAACTGATTGTTTGGCGGTCATAACATCGTCGAGCAGGTCACAAGCTTCCTTATGGAGGTCATGAGGAGTTCCATCTTCATTACGAGGGAAAACGTCTGCGACTAGTAAAGCACTAAGAGCTGCATCTACTATCATATGACCACGTATCGCTCTTGAAACAGCTTTTCCAGGCATCATGTGTCGCACGGCATTTGGTCCGTATATTTCTTGAAGTACTTCAGACAATCCTGAACCATTCATAAGAGTACCGACTGCTCCCAAAAGATTCATCAGAGTGTGAAATGATCCCAGCATTAAAACAATGTCCTGCAGGTCTCTCTGTTCATTGATGATTTGGGAAGCTTTCCAGAACAAAGGCTGATCAAAGGTAATAATGCATGGGAGTTTTTGATCGCGTGCTATCTTGCTCAAATATAGTAATGTCGAAAATATGCAGGTCATGTCAGTTGGCGACATATCTATGATGGGAAGGAACGTGATCGACGCCACACCTGGATGTGAGACACTTGATCCACCGTGAATTGCCTGCATTGTTCCGGACCAACTTGGACCTGATCTTTCTGCTGAAGATATCTGCCAGAGAAGACTAAGTCGACTTATGGTGGCAGTGGGTACTGGAAGTTCGCGGAATGAGATGTCCCTCAACATGCTTCTCGCGTGTCTATATTCCCTAATGTCAACGGTTGCAATCTTCTTAATGTCATTGTCACCAACATTACGCCTGTGAATAGAAGGGTGGATCTTGATCTTCGGAGTTATTGCGGCAATCATACCCATTCCATGAAAGGTATTCTTCCCATCCAAAGTGCAGACATCATGATCGACGTTATCTGCTGCTAGAAGGACTGCAGTGTTTTCATCAACAGTAAAAGAGCCAGACCCACTTGCCAGCGCCGCGTTTCTTTCGAATCTTGTTACTTCTGCATACGACGAACAGTAACCCAGCTGATGGAGAACGTCAATAAGGTACCTTGACCTAAAGTTGTGGTGTAGCTGAACCGACAAATCGATCTGTAGTGGACATAGTAATCCTCTAGGACGGGTTGCTTGCATAATGCTCTGCCCAATTGCACCTATTTTTCTTGAAGCATCCTGTCCCGCAAATGCTTTTGATAATAGCAATTTCAGACTGTTGGGAATGTAATCAAGAGCACTTTCTGCAGTGATGTCATTTGGAGATGGATACACATCTTTTCTAGGCGAGTCGACAGACTTGATATCACTTCTGATTATTTTTGCAGCAGCTTCTACTAGGTAAATCTTCTGTAGCTCTATATCTATATCACATTCTTTCGACTTTTTGTGATAATCTATAAGAATTTCATTAGCTGTCTCTCGTAGTGTTACTACATCTGCTTCCCCTTTCACCTGATATTATGATCTTGTCTCCGTAACGTTCTAAAAGCTTTCTCTTCATGTGCCTGCGTTCGTAGACAGAGCTCTGACTTCCTTGAAGATATTCCTCCATTTTGGAAATTAGGTCTCCAATCAACAGTTGTTCATCATCATTCTCTTCCAGGTAAGCACAGGTCTGAAGGAATGCTTGGTGTTGCTCTTCATTAGTTGGTCTCCCTTTCTTCGAATCATGATCGTCGGAGGAGTATGCGCGAGGAATGTTTTTTCCACTTCGAAAATTTACGCTGCAGGTGTGATGGTAGACACAATCTGCAGCAGGAAGATCACGAAGATAATACTCCAGACGGCCTTTTACATTAAACGACCATTCATCGCAGCGGCTTTCACAGCACCTTTTTATGGTTTCGGAGAACTCTGTAGTTCTTATTTTGACATGCTCTGATTTTGGTTTGTGTTTGGAAAAAAAGTCGACAAAGGTATCACAAAACAAACAGTGAGTAGCACTGGAAAATGCGTATTCATGAAAACGAGCACTTTTCCTTGGTATTGCCTCGGCTGCGGTCTGTCGCTTCTTTATTTCAATGGTCTTTTTATCCGTAAACCTTTTCCTACATACAACGTGAACACTTATTCCAGCTGTTGCAACAACATCGCTTCCACGGCTGCGGCTGGATGCATTTATACCATCTGCTCCTTTTTGCGAGATGTGAACCACTTCCTGTCCGCTGTCCAATTTCTCCTTACAAATCACGCACAATTCTTCAGGGGTCTGCATTCTTGAAGGCGGACGCACACCGAGTCAGCCGTACAC
This sequence comes from Bathynomus jamesi, assembly GCA_023014485.1. Taxonomy (NCBI): domain Eukaryota; kingdom Metazoa; phylum Arthropoda; class Malacostraca; order Isopoda; family Cirolanidae; genus Bathynomus; species Bathynomus jamesi. The sequence continues at coordinate 13,705 of JAJOZX010013546.1, forward strand.
CGAGTCAGTCTGAAACAGAAAACCCAAATTAATAAACTGTGTTGCACTATTTAAAAGGAGTACATAATAACAGTTTTAAAGAAAATGACAAGCACAAATACGCAGATTTGATAGTGGGTAGTAGGAATTAGAGTTGTATATAATATAAGCTTATAAAGATGTAGCAATGTCCATTCTCACATACACTGCATACAGTATAGTTTATTTACATTACGTGACGTCATAGTTTAATACTAGCCGCCTAATACAATTTTTAGTGTCATATAGGTTAATTTAGAAACGAAAATGTGTTTTAAAACATTTTACTGATCAAGAAAAACGTCATAACTCTCTCTACAAAGCGAAATTAAAATTTATTGTATTTCGTAGGAAACTGCCAGTCCGCCATTTTGAATTTCATTTTTGGGGGTGTTCCCGGGGTTCAATTTTGTCGGATTTTGGATATGTTATTCTGCAATGGTTCCTGAGCTGGAAACAGTTTAGAAAGCTTCTGAAGCAATTTTGCCCAGGTTGAAGCTATTTTTGCTCTAGATTGCCTGGACTATAGGGTGAACCACAACATTTTATTTGCAAAACTAGAAGACAGGAAGGTTCCCATGTACAATTGTACATATTAAATTTATTGAAATTTTGGTATTCCCACCAATCTTTCACTGTTAGGTGGGGCAATGTACTATCCGAGTGTTTTGGCTCCTCTTGCGGGGTGAGACAAGGCTCCTTGCTCTCCCCTATGCTGTTTAATGTGTATATTGACGGATTAATTGCTTCACTTAATGAGGCAACAGTAGGATGTTTTATAGATAACACAAGGATAAGTAACTTAGTTTATGCCGATGATATGGTGTTAATAAGTCCCTCTGTTAAAGGTCTGGATCGGCTACTAAATGTCTGCGAAGTGTATTCGCAGAAACATGATATTCTTTTTAATGTTACAAAAACTAAGGTTATGCAATTTCATCCTAAAAGCTGTAATCAGCCAGTTGATATAAAGTTTAAAATGAATGGTCAAGTAATTGAGGAAGTACAAGAGTTTAAGTATTTGGGTCAAACTATTACCATTTCCTTGAGTGATACTCGGATATAAGAAAACAATCTCGAAACTTGTGTGCTAAAGCGAATATGACCATAAGGAACTTTCGTTTCTGTACAAGTGAAGCTAAAGACACTCTTTCGTACTTTCTACAGTAATATATACGGTCAACAACTCTGGGTGAATTATAAAAAAAGGTTCTGGCAGAACCCTAAATTTGCTGTACAACGGGTCTTTTAGACTCTTAATAAATTATCCCCGAGATGCTCAGGTTCGCAAATGTTTGCTACCCGCAATGTCCCAAGCTTCCCGGAGGTAACAAGACGTGCTGAACACAGTCTAATATAAAGAATTAAAAAATCAACCAACCCGATCATCCAAGCTATCCATGAGTCCTGCCATTTATCCTCTAAGCTATGGACTTCTTGGTACGAAAACGTCTGTCTGTAGCTCCACTTAACTTCGACAGTGCAGTATTATTTCTAATCAGTTGTGTATATTTCTATCCTTAGTATATGAACTGTTATTGTATTAGTAATATTTGTCATATGGACTATAGTCTGCCAATAAACCTTTTCTTTTCATTTCATATATGCGCTACGTAGTAGCCGATGTCGTAACACCGCTTCTCGGAGACCAGCGAAGTTAAGCGACATTGGGTCTGGGTAGTAGTTGGATGGGAGACCGTCCTCTGCGCCCAGATTATGTAGCGACCCGTGATGATCCCACGTAAAGCTGTAGGTCCCCTCCGTCATATGACCTTAGATGTTGCGAAGTAGGTTAAACAACCCCAATTAAAAAAAAAAATATATATATATATAAAGGGTGATCCAGAGAAATGGGACCCAAAAGAAACCCCTGTAACTCTTAAAGTATAAGTCCTTTTATAAAATCATACGCATCATTCGAAAGAGGATAGTTACAAGTTTGTACAGGATTATATAGGTTTTGACACTACAAGACAAGATAAGATACAAAACAAAATAAAAGTGTTAGTTAAAACTAACCCTTCAAGATGACTGCATGGACTGTGGAACAGCTGCGTTTCATAACTGAGCAATATTATGAGCATGGAAGAAGTGTAGTTTCAGCTCAAAGATCTTTCAAGACAAATTTTCAGATGTCAAAATCACCTTCTAAGAAAGTAATCCGTCGGTGTGTCAGAAATTTTTCCCTAACTGGCAGCATTGGAAAAAGAAAACCAACTGGAAGAGTGCGCACAGCAAGGATAGACGAGATCATTAACAGAACTCATGAAATTGTACAGGATAATCCTAACATAAGCATCAGACGTGCTTCTCAGCTGTTAGGAGTTGGATATGGAACAACAACAACAACAACACCGTATATTCAAGCAAAATTTAATGCTCTTTCCATATAAAATTCAAACAGTGCAACAACTAAACGATGGAGATTTCGCACGAAGACGACAATTCTGTCAATGGATCCAACAGGAGGTAAATGACACCACCAATTTTCTAGCAACTTTGATTATGTCAGACGAAGCCCATTTTCACTTGAATGGAACTGTAAACAAACAAAATTGTCGTTTCTGGGCAACAGAAAATCCATTGAATATTACCGAAGTCCCGTTGCATAGTCAGCGTGTAACTGTTTGGTGTGGTCTTACTGCATCTCAGATCATAGGGCCGTACTTTTTCGAGGATTCCACCGGAAAACGGTCACTGTAAATGGTGATCGCTACGAAAAAATGTTGACCGATTTCCTTATTCCTAAATTAAGAGATCTTTGTCTAGAAAACCACTGGTTCCAACAAGACGAAGCTACCTGCCATACCACGAGGAACTGCATGGCAGTTTTGTGTCAAACGTTTTCAGGCGAGTTAATCTCAAGATTTGGAGACGTTGAATGGCCCGCAAGGTCTCCGGATTTTTCTCCCTTAGATTATTATCTCTGGGGATATTTAAAGAGTAGGGTCTACAGAAATAACCCAACGACCTTGCAAGAATTGAAGGCCGCCATCACAAATGAGATACAAGCCATACCACCGCACACTCTTGCAAAAGTGATGCAGAACTTACAAGTGAGAACACTGGAATGCTTGGCAACTAATGGAGCACATTTGAAAGGAGTCATTTTAAAAAAATAAATATTTCATAATAAACTTGTAACTCTACTCTTTCGAATGATATATAGTTTTTATGAAAGGAATTAAATATTAAGAATATTTGGCTTTTTTTTATGGGTCCCATTTATCTGGATCACCCAGTATATGTGTGTATATATATATATATATATATATATATATATATATATATATATATATATATATATATATGTGTGTGTATATATATATATATATATATATATATATATATATTATATATATATATATATAATATATATATATATATATATATGTGTATATATGTGTGTGTGTGTATATATGTGTGTGTGTGTATATGTGTGTATATGTGTGTATATGTGTGTGTATATATGTTATAATGTTTCAGACCAACAAAGACCCTAGGATCCATTCATGACTGGTCTACCTAACTGTGTTCGTAATTGTGTATCATGCATGTCCTCCGTGGTGGCGGAGGGGACCTACAATTTTACGTGGGTTCCGAACGACAAGAAACATAAAAACAAGAAATTTTTATAGTGGGCACACTAGGGGCCACGTCGGCTCATCGAGGCGCTCCACTATGTAAAATCTGCATGTACATTGGCAACGACCAATTTTTACAAAACTGAATAATTATCAATTTAAAACTAAAGATAGAATCTCTGGATCCAGAGGATCAAGTCATAATAGACTGCTATCCACAAATATGTTACACACTATATCTATTTATAACCGACATGCAAATATATCAGATCCAAAGAATCCAGTCAATTTCATTACGGTATCCATCAATACCAGTACCTTGCCAACTGTACCTTGCCAATCAAAAATAAGTCACGGTCCATATCAATTGCGGACCAAGTCACAATTTACAACCATATACATTACAATATATATACGTAGGAGGAAAAGTGTAGGTGTGGCTGTAAAGACTGTACAGTAATGTAGAAATGTGTGTGCACCCATTTTGGGTCTCCCATTTCAAGGTGTTTGTTGGGCAAGTGAAGATCATGAGTTTTTCAATACCTCACAGTACTATGGGGGCACCACTCGGCAGAGGAATCTCTCTAAATCAGGGGTCGGGAACCTTTTTGGCTGAGAGAGCCATGAAAGTCAAATATTTTTAAATGTATTTCCGTGAGAGCCCTATAATATTTTTTAACACTGAATACAACTAAATGCGTGCATTTTTTAAGTAAGACCAAAAAATTTAGAGTATAATAATTATCTGAATTTATTCTTTTTAATAACGTTATACTGAAGCTAACCAATAATAAATTCAATACTTCTTACCAATATGACTAATGTGACTTCTGGTGCTGCATGGTTTTGCTGATGGCTTTGTAGTCTGGTTGATAGTTGGTCAGGTTAAGCTTCATGCAGGCATTGAGGCTTCCATCCGTTAAACGTGACCGTAGGTTGGTTTTGATGTTTTTCAGATGTGAGAACGACTGCTCACATGCATATGTAGAGCCAAACATGGTCAACACGGCAATACCCACACGCTGCAGTGTGTGGTATGCGACTGGAAGCGCGTTCCAAGTTTTGAAAATCAGCTGGTCTTCGGATTGAAGTCTTTTCATTTCTGTCCACTTGTGTTTACTCGACAGCTCTGCTCGCTGACGCGCAAGTCCTTCCAAATCTTCGTTCAATGACTTGAATTTATTCACCCACATGTCTGAGGCTTTCAGGTCAGCAACTTCTACCTCAAAATCTCTTACGGAGACATCAGGGATGTAACTCAGGTCGGCTTTGTCCACTGCACACTCGTGTGGATGAGTGATGAACTTAAAAAGACGAGTGCGCTCACGAAATTCTACAAAGCGTGCTTTGAATGATTGCAGGAGATTAGATGTGAAGCCAGCTAGCTGCTGGAGATCACAATGTTGAGCGGGGTCATTTGCTGTGCACGCATCTTTAAATTGTCCCAGTCTTTCAAAGTGTAGTAAACGACCTGTTTCAATATCCCGATAAAGAGTTTCAGCTTGTTTTCAAATGCACACACTGCTTGTTGAAGGGATAAGACTGTATTTCCAATGCCTTGCATTTTCACGTTGAGTTGATTCAGATGTTCAGTCATGTCCACGAGGTAGAGGTAGTAAAACTTCAGGAGCCACTCAGTGTTAGCTAGCTCAGGATGCTTGACGCCTTTCATTTCAAGGAAAGTTCGGATTTCGCTCAGGCAAGCCGCAACACGGCTGAGAACCTTCCCTCTTGACAACCAACGCACATTGCTGTGCATAAGCAGACCGGGGTAATTATTCCCAACTTCATCCAGCAGTGTTTTAAACTGGCGATCATTTAAAGCTCGAGCAACAATAAAGTTGACCACCTTAATCACCAGCGACATCACCTCACCAAACTGCTCGCCACACGTTCGAGCACAAAGCGCCTCCTGATGTAGAATGCAATGAAAACTTAGGATGGGTCTATTTTCATGTTCACGAAGAAGCGCTACAAATCCTTTGTTGCTCCCCACCATACACGGAGCACCATCAGTACACACTGAAATAAGTTTATCCATCGGTAGATTGTTCTCTTTAGCGAACTCCATGAAAGACTTGAATAAATCCTCCCCTCTTGTTGTCCCTTTCATTGGCAAAACAGCAAGACTTTCCTCACGCAGTGTGTCACCGACGGCATACCTTGCAATCACACTGAACTGGGATAAGGCTTACGTCTGTTGACTCATCCAAAAGCGAGGGAAAAGTATGACGCTGCATTTATGTCCTTCACTTGTGTTTCCGCCACTTGATTTGCCATCATGATGGTACGATCGTGAACAGTTTTTGCTGACAGGGGCATGTCTTTTATTCGTTGATTATCTTGTCTTTATCTGAAAAGTCGTCAAAAGTTCATTGGCCACATCAAGCATGAATGTTTTGGCATACTCGCCATCTGTGAATGGCTTTCCGTTCCTCACTATTGCTAAAGAACCAGCAAAGCTAGCCGAATTCCAGTTACCTTGTCGGGTCCATACACTGAGTTGCTGTTGACTGGTTTGCACTCTGCGCAGTAGCTCTTGACATGCCTTCTTCCTGCTGTCTCCCGCTGGATATTTCGATGCAAATGTAGCATGGCGTGTGTCGAAGTGCCGCTTTATATTTGACCGTTTCATCGATGAAATTTTATCAATACATATTAGACACACTGCAGTACCTGCTCTTTCCACAAAGGCGAATTCCTCTGTCCATTCGTCCTGAAATGTACGGTACTCCTCATCCCTTTTTCTTTTCGCCATCTTCGTCAAAGGGTTTGCTCTGCATAAAATAGCACTACCACCCACTACCACTGCTGAAAAGCGACTGACTGTATATGAATATCAGTAACGTCACGCACAAGACAGCCAATCACAAGAATCCTACGTCACTGAGTGGGAGGAGCCAACGCCGTGGTTAGGAGCGTGATATTTATCGTACACTTTGGACGGCAAATATCGTCGTGTGTGGCCGTAGCCTAAAAAAGGAAGGAATTACTCATTACTTATCGTGTTAAGAAATGTCAGCTAAGATTTATCTGCGAGCCAGATGCAGTCATCAAAAGAGCCAGATCTGGCTCGCGAGCCATAGGTTCCCGACCGCTGCTCTAAATGTATGTATGTATGTGTATATATATATATGTTTGTGTATATATTTTGTGTGTGTGTATATATATGTGTGTGTGTGTATGTATATATATATATATATATATATATATATATATATATATATATATAAAGCAAACAACCACAGGGAAAAGGAAACACAAAGTCCGAGCTCTTTCGTGATATATTCACATTATCAAGGACGAACAGAAAATAGACGGAGATTACAAAGTAAATGAGTTAAATAGACAAGCAAAAAATTCACAATCGGCACCTCAAATTAAAGGCCTTAAAGCCCTCTAAAGATTTTTTTCAATTGATAACATAATCTGTAGGCTGCTAAATTACTAAATATAAAAGAAGTATATAGATGAAATTAGACAAAAAAAAACAATACAGAGAACAAAAATTATTATAATGGTTATTAACACTAATATTTAATTAAAGCAGGCAATTAATTGGCAAGAATTTAATGAAAAACAAATAGATAACGTAGATAACAAATAGATAACATAATCTGTAGGCTGCTAAATTACTAAATATAAAAGAACTATATAGATGAAATTAGACAAAACACCAGTACGGAAAACAAAAATTATTATAATGGTTATTAACACTAATATTTAATTAAAGCAGGAAATTAAGTGGCCAGAAATTAATGAAAACAAAGGGAATGGTGCCATCGTCTTACAGAATATTACAAAATTTCTACAAACAGTCTGGAAACATTGTTTTTCCAAAAACAACCCAGTTCAAAAGTCCAATAAACCCCCCCAGCAACCAAAGATTATACACGAAAGAAATATTACAATTAAAATAGACACATAAGAATGCTAACAGTTCTTACAATAATATTTATTTATTTAACCAGGGCAAACCATTAAGGGGCAAGAATGCAGTCAAGAAAACAGTAGGCCCTTCGCCAACTTTCTGACAATGCACGAATCTAATTTGTACAACCCAAGGCTAATATTAAGGACCAAATCCGCATTATTCTTGATCACACTTGATTCCAGTATATTTCTGCTAACAATAGATTTACTAAACCTTAATTTGGAAGCATTTTTCCAATCAATGGGATGATTAGTATCTCTTACGTGAATGAAAATGGCGTTAGATTCCTGGCCACTTCTTATACTGTATTGATGCTGTTTAATACGTAACTCAAGGGTCTTACCAGTTTGGCCAATGTTCCTCCTTGATAATGTGAATTTATCACGAAAGCGCTCGGACTTTGTGTTTCCTTTTCCCTGTGGTTGTTTGCTTATTAATAAGATCACGTGTTATTTTGTGATTTTAGTGCATATATATATATATATATATATAATGTGTGTGTATATATATATATATACAGGGTGTCTCAAAAGTCACTATCTATTTCGGTGACATTAGATGTTTTTTTTAAAAATGCTATGCTGGCATAAAGATATGTACTTCTGGTGCAAATTTGCGTATTTAAAAAAAGTTAATTGGTTTATTATCTTGACATGCTTGAACAATTCCTCGAACCTCAACTTCTTACAGATGGCATTCTTGACACAGTAGTTTTTCAGCAGGATGGAGCACCGTGCCATTATGCAATAATTGTACGTGATTATCTTGACAGACGCTTCCCCGGTCGCTGGATTGGTCGTGGAGGAACACAACCATGGGCAGCACGTTCACCCGATTTAACACCATTAGATTTTTTCGCCTGGGGTTTCATTAAGTCTAAGGTGTACACTGGTAGAAGAATTAGTGATGTAGCCGAACTTCGAAATCGTATTACCGATGCAGTTCAGAAAATAACACCTCAAATGCTGGAAAGTGTGTTCCGAGAAACAACTTATCGCTTTGAGCTCTGTAGAGACACTGATGGTCGCCATGTGGAGACAGATAAATAAATAGCACTAATTCTTTGTGGCACTTACTTTGAAATAAATGTATTTTTCATGTCTTAAACCAGTTTTTCGTAATTCCCATTATTTTTCAAAATAGATAGACTTTTGAGACACCCTGTATGTATGTATGTATATATATATATATATATATATATATATATATATATGTGTGTGTGCGCGCGCGCGCGCGCGCGTGTGTGTATATTGTCTGTGT
>JAJOZX010013546.1:27500-92048 GCA_023014485.1 Bathynomus jamesi
GTAACTGTAATTTTGCGTATAGTATGTCAGGGAAAGAGTCAACAAGCGTAGAGCAGGAAAAATATTTAGGAGTTATAGTCACTGGTGATTTAAAAGTAGCGAAACAAAGTACAGCAGCGGTCAATAAGGCGAACAAAGTGTTAGGTTTTATAGCTCGGAATTTTGAGTACAAATCGCGCGATATTATAGTTCCTCTTTATAAATCATTAGGTAAAGCCCATTTGGAGTACGCGGTCCAATTTTGGAATCCGCATATGCGCAAAGATATAGACAAAATCGAAAGAGTTCAAAGACGAGCAACTAAGATGATTCCGTCGCTTAGGTCAAAGTCGTACGAGGATAGGCTTAAGGAGTTAAAATTGACTACACTCGAGACTCGGAGGCTAAGCGGTGATCTAATCCAGGTGTTCTAAATTATGAATGGGTTCGATAACGTAGATAGAGATAGCTTTTTCGAAATAGCTCAATATAATAGGACTAGAAATAACGGGTGTAAGTTGACAAGTAGAAAGTTCGAGACAGCAGTTGCCAAAAACTTTTTTACGCACAGAATAGTAAGTAGCTGGAATAGTTTGCCGGTAGAAGTAATTAGTAGCACGTCTATAAACGTGTTTAAAAATCGATTAGACGCATATGTTGATAGATTGGGTATAGTTTAAGGTAGTAAAATTAAGTCCTTGTGGTGATAGATCCCACAGCTCAACACAAGTGTTGTGGGATATAGGGAGGCAGGATCTTGGGTTAGGTGATATTCTGTCCTTACACACCCCATTTAGAGATATTCCTCTGCTGAGCGGTGCCCCCCCCCATAGTACTGTGAGGTATTGAAAAACTCATGATCTTCACTTGCCCACAAACACCTTTAAATGGGAGACCCAAAATGGGTGCACACACATTTCTACATTACTGTACAGTCTTTACAGCCACACCTATACTTTTCCTCCTACGTATATATATTGTAATGTATATGGTTGTAAATTGTGACTTGGTCCGCAATTGATATGGACCGTGACTTATATTTGGTTTGCAAGGTACTGGTAGTGATGGATACCGTAATGAAATTGACTGGATTCTTTGGATCTGATATATTTGCATGTCGGTTATAAATAGATATAGTGTGTAACATATTTGTGGATAGCAGTCTATTATGACTTGATCCGCTGGATCGAGAGATTCTATCTTTAGTTTTTAATTGATAATTAATTAGTTTTAAACTGATAATTATTTAGTTTTGTAAAAAGTGGTTGTTGCCAACGTACAGGTAGTTTTTACATAGTGGAGACACCTCGATGGGCCAAAGTGGCCCATAGTGTGCCCACTATAAAAATTTCTCATGTCTTATGTTCTTATGGTTCGGAACCCACGTAAAATTGTAGGTCCCCTCCGCCACCACGGAGGACATGCACATACACAATTACGAACGCAGTTAGGTAGACTAGCCATGAGTGGATCCTAGGGTCTTTGTTGGTCTGAAACATTATAACATTATATGTATATATATACACATATATATGCCACAACTGGAAATGGTCCCATGAGAAACTTGTTACACACAGACTATGCATGGAACTAGAAACCCTTTTGAGGAAATGAAATCCACTATCTATAGTCCGAATAAGTAATTATAAATGACAAACACTATAGTTTTTCTTTTTCATGATGTTAACCAAGATTCACCTGTTGCCCGCGTCGTGCTAACATCACGAAAAAGAAAAAGAACTTAGTGTTTATTTACCATTGCTTATTCGTACTATAGTACTATAATGGATTTAATTTTACCAGAAGTTCCTTGTTCCATGCACGGTCTGTGTAATATATATATATATAATAATATATATATATATTATATATATATTAATATATATAATATAACCCTATAAAACCAGCCAGTAAATTTCATTGAACTATAAAATATGCAAATTCTCTCTAAATATCATGCAATAAAAATAACAAAAAAATATTCTATGATAGTTTCTCATACGAAGAGGAGAATCGAAGCTTGAAAATAAATATATATTAAACATTAGAAATATTGCAACATTGCAGTTATTGCAAAAGAGGCAATTTGTAACATTTCTTTGTGTGTAACAGCAATCTACGCAAACATACATAAAGTATAAGTAACTACAGGGTGTCCGAGAATTATCTCTACAATTTTTGGCTGTTATAAAAGTCAACCATGAAGTGTAGAAATTCCAGTGTTGTCCCATTTTACAGAGAATCTCCTTAAGTATTTTCTGATACCAACGTTTTGACAAGTTTTTTAGAAATGTAGGCAGGTGACAGACATTGATGATTTAAAAGCAAGAATCACAGCCGCTATTGAGCGAATTGATGTGGATATGCTGCAGCGTACATGGCAACATTTGGAGTATCGATTGGAGTTTTGCGAATCACTAATGGTGCACATATCGAATGTTTGTAACAACGTTACTTTAATAAAAGAAACTTTTGAAAATACAGATTCTAAATAATCTTGTTTAAGAATTTTACGTTTGTTATCAAGAATTTTATTAAAAGATGAAATTGTAGAGATAATTTTCGGACACACTGGAATTTCTAAAAAACTTGTCAAAACTTGGTATCAGAAAAAACTTAATGAGATTCTCTGTAAAATGGGACAACACTGGAATTTCTACACTTCATGGTTGACTTTTAATAACAACCAAACATTGTACAGATAAATCTCGGACACCCTGTATATTAAAAATAGATTATATTTAATGGTAGGTGGGAGGGTGATGTAGGAGTGCCACTGATGGAGAAGAGTGCCAAAGGGGTGGGGGTGCCTGCTCCAGTGCTACTATGAATGTAGAGTGAGTATAACCAGTGGTGGGCACCGTTAACCAAAAAGTTAACTTCGATAACGATAATCCGTTAACCCCAATTTTTAACTCCGATAACGATAATCCGATAATTTTACTACAAAGTTAATGGAAGTTAACGATAATCCGTTAACGATAACTATTTCTTTACTAACATTTAAAAAAATCAAGGAAAAAAGCTTTAAAACCCATAGAAAATGTTTATTTATGCAAAATCCAACAATAATAGGTATTTAACTGTATTTTTATCAAGTTTTGCAACTTTTTTCCTTAACTTTTTTTTATTTTTAATAAAAAATGTACTGATTACATGTTTTGAAACCCTTGTAACAACTAACCATTAACTAAATTTTAATTTACCAGAGAATTATTATGGCGGGAACTGAAAGGTAAAATTAAATTTTAGGCACATTTATTAAAGACTATGACACAATGTGCTGGTTGCCCTTCAGAAAGACCAACTTCTCAAAGTTATGCCCAACTGCCAGTCTTGACCTCTTGGGCCTCAGGATGTCCTTGCCGAGAGAGAGGAGCCGTTCCACTGCGGCAGAGGACGGAATTGGCAGACTGAAGTTATGGCGGTTTGAATTCATTCGCGGAGCGGTGATCTTCCGTGAATGACTCCTCGTAGTTAACGTGTTAACGGACTTTAACAGACTAAATATCGAGTTATCGGAAGTTAACTGGTCCGATGACGATAAATGGAAATTAACTTCCGTTAATAGTCCGTTAAAAAAAGTTAACTTCGTTAATTAACTGTTATCGGATTAACGCTTTAGTGCCCAACACTGAGTATAACTATCTAACTTAATCTAACCTGAAATAAAAAATATATAAAAATAACCTAACATCAAGTGCACGCGGACACATGCATGTACACATTGGTGTAAAAGAACTTAAGCAGCTGAGGCGTGTTCACGACATGTATGTCTGCGAGTGACGAAGTTATGCACTGATTTTTTATGATAGACACTTGTGGGTGGAGCCTAAATATATACACCAATGTTTAGGAATATATATATATATTAATATAATGTATGTATGTATTCGAATTTTAATAAAATTTACTTATTGTTATTTATTATTATTATTATTTTACAATTTTCTCAAGTGTGAAAGACAATTCCTTTAGAAATACAGTATTTCGTTCTTAGAAAAAACGAATAGCATTTTAATATTTCGTTCTTAGAAAAAGAAAATATTTTATTTAAATTCCTTCGATCGCGCAAGTTAATCTTTTTAAAATTTATTTATATCTGATTGATACCTTTTCCGTCCCCATCTCCTATTTCATTTTTAAATTCACCTGTTCTATCAGGAGCATATGGTTTTACCTAACACCTCTCTCATCAGGTGATTGTGGGCGACTTTAAAGACCTTCCACGAATACCCACGTCCTGAGTGTGGTGACTACAACGGTAGATCTCCCACTGGTAATCTGGCCTGGACCCGTACTCGTGACCAGCTTACCAGCTTACCAGCTTACCAGCTTACAAGTTCACAGTTCATTTACAGGATATGGGAACACCAGTATGAGTTGATGGGTACCAACGATCAGTAATGTGATGAAATAAGAGCGATCAAACGTTCAATGGCAGTGGATCGTCTTAATTGCAGGAACAGGTTTTTGAGGGTGTACAAACCCTTTCAAGCTATACTTTCCACTTCTGGAGGGTGTAATGGTTCACTACGTTGACTTGTGCTCTTTATACCCGTATGTGATGAAGTGTATAACCCATACCCCGTAGGTGCTCCTGAAAAGCTCGTGGAACCCGCCCTACCCACCATTGAAGAATTCTTAAACAATTTAAACGATAACTATTTTGGGCTATCCTTCGTTGATGTACTTCCCCCTCGTGATATTTGGTTGCCCATCTTCCCCGTTGCCATAAATCACATGCTTGTGTTTCCCCTGTCCGTGAAGTGCGCAGAGGAGAACGGTGGTATGTATAATCATGCAATTAACCAGAGGAAGATTTTGGGCGTTTTTGCAAGCCCCGAGTTGGAACTAGCCGTTCCTCATGGGTACAGAATAGTAAAGATTTGAGGTGTGAAGGTTTCAGAAGCGTTATACACTTTCACTCCTTATCATCATCTTCGTGAAAGTTAATTTGAGGCGTCGGGATTTTAACGGTGAGTTGAGACCTAGGATGAAAAAGTGGATTACATTCAGCGTTGCCGTGGTCGTGAGGGTATACAGCCTGAGAGGGAGCATATTGCGTGGAACTTTGACACGCTTTTGTACGATGCTTTAGTTGAGCAGTCTTTGGGCACGTTTTCACAAAACACTGATAAGGGGAACGTGCATTTAGCTCAAAGTTTTGACGAAGTATGGGATTATGCCAAAGCTGACGATAATGTGTTATTGACACTTTACACGTAGTAAGTACGTACATAATACGTTATAATAGGACTGAGTTAACTACAGACACCTGCCCTGTCACAAACATCCCTGTGGCTAGCTTTACAACGGTTTACGGTGCATCTTGCTTTGGGGTTTAATGCATTCTCTGGTCTAAGATTCCTGTATACCGATACCTACAGTGTGGTGTTTACGGCGAAGGGAATCACTTTCAAACCAGCTGGTCGTCAACTTTGCCTCTCTTAAAAATCTGGTGAGTTGAGAAGAACCAAATGTTGACAATGCCGCGTCTCCTCATCTGGTTGTGAGGGCTCACAACTTATGAGCGCAGAAACTAGGAATAGTGAAGGAGCTTAGAGGGACTAAGGTGTGTCGTAATACGTACAGGAACCGTTTCCAGTTACCTGGGACCTACGATACTGTTCCCTTTGGTTTCCATGAGAATGATTAGGCGGTGTTTATATTTTGATTTACTGTAATTTATTATTATATTTTAAAAATTTTACGGTTTGTTTTTTTTATGTTATTTTAAAATTTTGACTCGTTTATTTATTATTATTATTGATTGTTCATTTACTTGTAACTGTTATTTTATAAGTTATTTGACTCGTGTACTTTAAGTTAAATATTTTACGTTTTTAGGTTGTGCATATCATTTTTTTTAACCTTTAAGTGTGTGTGTGTGTGTGTGTGTGTGTGTGTGTGACATGATGTATGAGCTTGCCTAATGAACTTGTCAGTCATGTTACATCACTGAAATATTACCGATTACTGTTCACCATATAATCTCTCTTATTTTGCTATTTATGATACTACAATTTAAAATATTTTTACCACTACATCAACATTTACCACGATGAGATATCTAGTGAGGTCATAGATAAAGGCCTGTGCAGCTTTTTAATAAAACTTAGTGACGAGTGCTTTTTGTTTCCCAGACTGGAGCGGTATGGACACGCCTATTTCTCGGATACGGCCCCTGAATGTTAACTGATTTACTATCGAATCATTTGACATGTTAAGTAATTTTGTGTATATACTTTTCCCGTCCAAAAATGCATTTTCATGTTAGTGCATATCCTTACATATTTTGTCCAGAGCTGTCGAGTAGCTGAGCCACCAAAAGGAGGCCCCTTGATCCTAAGATGCATAACTCACTACCAGGTCAGCGTCACAAGCTGAAACAAGCAGCCCACTTCACACCAGCATCCGAACTTGGAGTTTCGTGATGTGCTATCCAGAAATATCCTCGCTGTATCACCAAGAAACGCCTGCACCTACAGGAATAAAGAAAGCTGGAATTACCTTAAGCAGTATCCTTAACGCTCAATCCTCCATGATTTTTATCTAAATCAGTGTTAGTGTTTAAATGTATTAGTGGTGCGATTAATTAAGTGCTGGAGACAAATTGTGAACGTGTAGACCCACCCAAACGTAATGTTATTTATTTGACTTTTGACGAGATGTCGAAAATCTTTGTTGGTTGGGAAGTGGTTAAATGAGAATCATAAAGTGCCAGCTTCAGCGAGTGCAACAAAAGTAGCGATTAGTGACACCTTCATACTGTATTATTTGTACATTAACTGAGTCACGATACGAGTCAGCTGTGCGTTGAAACACGATTGATGTGGTAAACTAATCTACAAACCTTCATTAAAAAGAAAGGTAATAATGGACTAGTACCTTCTCGTTGCTGATTCATCCTCTATTTACAGTTTGAAATAGCCGTCTTCCTCAACCTGAAACTTTTATTAAATGCGCGAGTTGATATGCATTATTTTGACACCGTCCTGGAGCATGCCTATACATTTTTAATTGGTGATTTTATGTAGTGTAGAGATGAACAAGGTGAGAACGGACTGAAGCTTAGAGAATATTTAGAAGACACTTCACCCGAGTAGTACCACTCGCTTTGAGACGCTGGTCTAGAGCGTTACAAACCATCTCTCCCCTTCCTTTTATCCACAGGAACTCTTTCTTTACATAAGCTGTAACTGTGTCTACGATTTAGAAGACTTCCTCACACATCGCTATGAGCTCTGAACAGTTTTCAACATTAACTTTTCATAATATTGTAATAACCGCCCGTGTACTCGAGCAGGCTTTTGAATTTATATATTCAAAGATTAAAAATTATGAAAATGTTACGCCTAATTGTAAAGTAAGAACAAAAATAATTTTAAATTACCTTTTCTTTGTGTATGGATTATAAAATAACTCACATTAAATGGAGTATTATTTATAGAAAGAATTGGATATTATAGAAGCAGTGAGAATGTAGCTATTTCCATCATTATTTGAAAGTTTACATACTCGTAAAAAAATATAATGTCTTGTTAATAAATGTATGCAATTGTTTGGTTACTACTAGTTCATTTTTAAATTGTCTATGCGTCATAGTAAGATGAAGGAATGAAGATTTATTTTCTCAAACCGCTAAAGTTCATAGTATGACGTCACATTATTTTTTCAGGTTTGGTTAGGTAATTATATATTCATAGTACCATTAGGGCGTAACACCCCATCCCCTTGGCACTACCCCCACCTTGGCACTCCCCTCTCCCTACCCCGCATTACTCCCTCCTCCCCACATCCCCCATCAACAAAATTATATTAAATTATATTATATATAAATTAAAAAAAATTAGACTAACACGAACTTATATGTAGCTCGTAGCGCAAAGTAACCCACTTTTTGTTATACTCTTCATACTTCTTTTCTCTTCTTATCCTCTCTCTACTTGAATGTCTGTAGTTTGCATGGTTTGTAAGCGTTCTTATTTTACTTCTTTTCATCTTTCACCCCTTTCCTGTTCGATTATTTTACCGACTTGTTGGCAGTGGCCGGCGGATGATGATGATGATGGTGTCTCTCTTTTTCTGAATGAATGTTAACCCACGAATGATAGTTTTTGCTACTTACTTAACCCCTTATTCTCTTCTTTTAACCCACTACTCTCTTCTTTCTCTCGGGCTAACCTTAGAGTGGATCTTAGGATCTTTATCCTTAGCTTCTGTAGATCCCTTCCTCATTTTTGCACCGATACTACTTATTCAACCGCACAAATTAGATATATTCACCTTTAATCTATTAATTTTTAAACTAAATGTAGATTAATTAGTTAACTCTTATGAAATATAACCTCGTTTGGACATATATAGTATATTATTACACCTTTTCAAGGACACTTGAAACGTTTTGTAAACTTGACGCTTAGACGATACAGAAGTTGTGTAATTATATTTATGACGGATATTGCGCGTTATTTTGCCGATTTTGCGATGACGTTTGTCATTTACTCTGAAATTACAGTTGTATGCGATAATTTAGGTTAGGAGAGTATACTCATATAATCTCTCTATTGTTGTGCGATTTACGATATTGCAATCGAAAGCCCCTAAAATTGAAAGTTAATCATTATGATTACTCTTTCCCTTATTGAGTTTTCAATTATATTTTTATATATATAATATACACACACACATCAGGGTGTCCTGGCTTAAATGGCAATAAAATACATTTAGAATTTATTTTATTGCCATTTAAGCACGGACACTGTATATATATATATATATATATATATATATATTATATATAATATAAAATCTGCTTGGATAGTCTAGTGGTTAAGACGCTGGGCTGCTGATTGGGAGGTCGTAAGATCGAGTTCAGGCGAGGACGTTGTAATTTCTGACTGACTCCCTAAGTGCCTTGTTTGGTTGTGGTTGGGATTTCATGTTAAGCTGTAGGTCTGAAGTGAGGCGAAAAACTTGACCTTCGTCAGAATGAACAGTTCGGTCGGAAGCAAACTGAGGTACAGTAGTTGGTTTCGTTATTTTAATTCAAAGACTTATAAATGGTAACTTTGGTTGTTATGCGTATGCGTAATTTGAAATACTAAGGGGTTCCAAAAACCCTTAGCCCCTCCATTTGCAGCTTACATGTTTACTTATATCGAAATAGTTTTTAGTGATTATAAAAATATATAAAATTCTTTATTTATTGCAGGTATTAAAATTACTCTAGCTGATAAAGTGATAATATAATGGCTTCTCAATTAATTGGTGATTTGGAGAGGCAACGTGTGATAGATCGCATACGAGCAATAACATTTCGGGAAGCTCGTGATGCTGGAGCCACCTTTATAACACGTTCTTGGGTTGCCAAAAAGTTGCGAAGAAGTGAGGACTTCGTCAAAAGAAATTGGAATAAAACTTTGGATGAATGTGAAATGGATACAACCAAATCTGGGCGCCCAAATTTGCCACTCTCTCAGGAAACAAAGGACATCATTCAAAGCGGTACGCGTAAGTGGAAAAACAGCTGTGCTAAACTTTCTAGAGAGATCGAAGTGTTGAGAGGAAAGATCGTTAGTGGTGAGATCATTCGACTGTACCGTCAGAGGCAAGGTTTAAAGCCTTGGCATGAACTTCCAAAGCCAAGAAAAACTCAACTAAACATCGATGACAGAATGTGGTTTGCCCATTATCTTGAAGATTGGGATGTGGATAATTTAATGCATTTAGCTGTCTCCGATGAATTTTTTGTTTACGTAACACGTCGGCCTAACTACCAAAATGATCGAGTGTGGGCCACAACACCAGATGAAATCGATGACAATGAACATTATCGCGAATTATTAAAAAGTCCAGACTGTGTTTGTGTTTGTTTTGTTCACTGCAAAGAAGCTCATGTGGGTGCTGAAGCCAAATGGTCAGAGTTGGGATGGACAGTATTTTCGTGATATTATTCTATCCCAGCATGTCATTCCCTTTCTAAGAAACCCAAACAATGTTATGGATGTCGATCAGGTCACACTTCTGCACGATAAGGTCCCCTGCTTTAAGGCATTAGCCACTCAACAGTTGTTGCGGAATCATGAGATCGATTTCTTTGGAAATGAAGAATGGCCAGAAAATTCTCCTGACCTGAACGTCTGTGTACACATTGGATCAGTTATAAAGGACAAGGTTGAATGTATCTTGTTTCAAGAACCTGCAGCAAATCGATTTTCGAAGGATACAATGACGCAACACATTGAAACTGTTTTAGCAAATTTGCGTAACGATCAAGATCTATTCACGTCACTTTTGGCAAGCTACCCAAAGCGAATTCAGGCTGTCTTGGAAGCCAATGGCGGGAACACCAAGTTTTAATTGTTTCTCATTAAATGCAGGATTAAATTCTCTTTTGTAAGGTACGTTTAGTTTTACTGTACCTCTAATGGTTTAGGCCATGGGCGGGGGGGGGGGGGGGCTAAGATTTATTGGAGCTCTCTCTCTCTCTCTCTCTCTCTCTCTCTCAGAAAACTCTGCAGGAGTTCGCTTGCTCGGTGTCTCTGTGAGCAAGCTAAATATAGAGCTATTTATATATTCTCCACTTTCCTGTAAAATTTCCTTGGCTACTTTTCCAGGGTCAAGGTATTTTCTTCAACCTTTTTCCGTACCTGCCTCTGGCAAGGAGGGAGCGGAGGGTGGGGAGAGAGCCTTCTACTTTTCTATCCAGTTTTCTACTACTGCTAGGATAGTGAAAGAAAAATAAACTTTCACAAATTTTCCCTGGCACCCGTTGCCATTGGTACCGTCCTCGGTATGGGCCGCAAGGCCTTTTGAGGTACTTCTTTTCCTTGTAATCCTTAATTGTTTCTCATTAAATGCAGGATTAAATTCTCTTTTGTAAGGTATGTTTAGTTTTACTGTACCTCTAATGGTTTAGGTCATGGGCGGGGGGGGGGGGGGGGGGCTAAGATTTATTGGAGCTCTCTCTCTCTCTCTCTCTCTCCTTCTCTCTCTCTCTCTCTCTCAGGAAAGATATTGAGAGGCTGGAGCGAGTGCAGGCGAGGGCCACAAAGTTGATCCCTTCCGTTAGGCATATGGGCTACAATCGACGGTTTACGCGCCCTGAACTTGTTTTCGCTTGAAACTCGGAGCTGCGCGGTCAACTGATCGAGGTTTTCAAGCTCTTACGAGGGTTCAACGATGTCGATTTTAGAAGTATGTTTAGTTTAAATGATAACCCAACTCGCAACAATGGTTGGAAGTTGGATTTGAAACGGTTTGGACTAGTGTGTGTGGGAATTACGTTACGTATAAGATCTGTGACACATGGAACAGGTTACCTTCGGAAGTTGTGAACAGTTCCTCTGTGGATCAGTTCAAGAAAAGGTTAGACCAAATCTTGCACACTATTTGAGTGTGTAAAGACATTTAGGACCTCAGTCTGCGGAAATTTCTTTTCCTGTAAAATAGTTGATATCTGGAACCAACTTCCCTCAGAGGATGTTTCCAGTCAAAGTGTAAATCTGTTTAAAAATAGGCTAGACAAAGTACAGAACACACTCATAGTTTAAGATTAAAACCTCAGAAAACTCTGCAGGAGTTCGCTTGCTCGGTGTCTCTGTGAGCAAGCTAAATATAGAGCTATTTATATATTCTCCACTTTCCTGTAAAATTTCCTTGGCTACTTTTCCAGGGTCAAGGTATTTTCTTCAAACTTTTTCCGTACCTGCCTCTGGCAGGGAGGGAGCGGAGGGTGGGGAGAGAGCCTTCTACTTTTCTATCCAGTTTTCTACTACTGCTAGCATAGTTTGAAAGACAAAATTTTCCCTGGCACCCGTTGCCATTGGTACCTCCTCGGTATGGGCCGCAAGGCCTTTTGAGGTACTTCTTTTCCTTGTAACTCCTTGTAACTCTCTCTCTGACCCCAGTTGCCCCTGTCAAGACCTCTAACCGCTTTAGTCTCCTGTGCTCGAAGGAGGAAGACACCGTTTTGATTGGCGACTCGCAGATCAGGGGCCAGGAGAAGTACTTTGCTTCTGCAAACCAGGATGGGAGGAAGGTAAGGTGCTTACCTGGGCGGGGAACGGCGCACTTAAGGAAGGAGGTAGAAAAGGTGCGCGTGGCTAGTCGAAGGACTGCGATCGTTGTCCACGCTGGTGGCAACTACCTGTTCCTCAAAGGCGGTGGGGTAGGTCTTACAGAAGGGATCATCACCGAGATCATGTCTCTTCCGGATGATCTAAAACTGAAGACAGACAGGAAAATGTTAATGGGTATTTTACCGCGAATGAATGCCAGTGACCACGCGCTCAGTAAGGTCATTGGCATCAACGAGAGGGTACAAGACTTGTGCGTTCCGCTGGGTGTGAAGTTTATTGACCCCTTCGATGCATTTTCGGGTAGGTGGGACCTTTACCAGAGGGATGGTGTCCACCTCAATAACAAGGGTAAAGGTGTGCTAGGCGCGCTGCTCGACCGGCACCTATACAGA
This sequence comes from Bathynomus jamesi, assembly GCA_023014485.1. Taxonomy (NCBI): domain Eukaryota; kingdom Metazoa; phylum Arthropoda; class Malacostraca; order Isopoda; family Cirolanidae; genus Bathynomus; species Bathynomus jamesi. The sequence goes on from JAJOZX010013546.1 coordinate 39,958, forward strand.
ATGGTGAGGTCGAGTCCGGGGAGAGATGATGGGCCCCCACCGGGGAGAGATGATGATGAGCCGGTGGCGGACGTACCTTCAACTGAATGGTGCGTCGAAGTACAGGTGGGTGACCCTCCTCCTACGTTGGAGGGGGCTCAGGCTCTGCGGAAGTTGCCCCCTCGTTAGTGAGGGGCTCTCAACTCCCGACAGCCCTGTCTGTTCGGGAAAGGTCGTGCTAGGGGCGGTCAGAATAGGGATGGCTCCCTCCGTGCAATGCTTTTTAATGCTAGGTCGATAGGAACAAGTTTTGCGAGCTACGGGCGCTCTTAGCATCAGAATACCAGGATATCGTTGCTATCACCGAGTCCTGGATTCAAACTGATCGTAGGGACTATGTTGGGGGAGTTCGAAATTCCAGGGTATAGAATGTTTCGCAAAGACCGCACCCGTGGGGAGGGGGGTGGGGTACTAATATACGTCAGGGACACGTTGAGTCCGGTTGACTGCCAGTTCCGATCGGAACGGGAGGCTGCTGGCGTCGATCTGAACGTGGGGGGACGAACTATAGGTTAATCTTGGTGTACAGACCTCCGCATCTCCTCTCGAGGAGGATACAGCCCTGTACACCGAACTCAGTAGCCTGCTAGGGGATAGGGTGTGTGTGTAGTTTTAGGAGACTTCAACTGTCGCGGCATAAAGTGGGAAGACAGGACTGCTGATGCTGAAGGGAGGAGGCTAGTTGACTTTGCTGATGAGAACTTCCTCACTCAGTGGGTCAATGAGCCTACACGAGGCGAAAGCGTTCTAGACTTAGTATTCACGACCGAAGACAACCTCGTCACTGGCCTCACCGTTGATGAATCGTTGGGCGGGAGTGATCACGGTCTGATTAGGTTCCGTGTGTGCGTCCCTCGGGTGAAGCGTAGTAACTCGAGAGGCAGTAAGCTCGATCTCCGGCGGGCGGACTTTGTTAGCCTCGGGGACAGCGTAGGTGAGATGGGGTTAGAGGTCGGCGGCGATGTTGAGCGAGTGTAGAGTGCATTCCGGGACGAGTTTATGGTGCTGCAGTCTGCTGCCATACCCTCAAAACCGGTCACCCCTGCTTCAACGCAGCCTAAGTGTTTCAATCGTGACATCGCTTCGGCTATCCGAAATAGGAAAGTAGCGTATAGGAGGGCGAAGGCCAATCGTTCCCATGAGAATAGACAAACTGAGCGCGTTTAAGCTCCTGGGCCAGACCAGTTTCTCCCCGGAGTGTTGCGGGAGGTGCGCGACCAGGTGGCTCCCCACCTGGCTACAGTCTTCAACAAATCGTTGGAGACGGGCCAGGTGCCTGGTGACTGGAGGGAAGCCAACGTGACCCCTATCTTTAAGAAAGGGGATCACGAAAGTCCAGGGAACTATCGTCCCATTAGTCTCACTTCAGTTGTAGGTAAATTATTAGAGGGGATAATAGCCGATAGGATCGTTGACCATTTGGATTCGTACAAGCTGCTTGGGGACTCCCAACATGGGTTTAGACGGCATAGGTCGTGTCTCACCAACTTGCTCGAGTTTTTCCACGTCATGTTGAGTGAGTATGATAAGAGTAGGCGATTGATATACTTTATCTCGACTTTCAGAAAGCCTTTGATAAGGTACCTCACCGCCGGCTAATGGCGAAAGTGCGCGCGCTGGGTATCGGTGGGGAAACAGAGAGGTGGATTGAAAACTGGCTGAGGAATAGGCGGCAGAGGGTTGTAATTAAAGGGGCTAGTTCGGGTTTGGCCTCGGTCACTAGTGGGTTCCTCAAGGTTCCGTTTTGGGGCCACTGTTGTTTATCATTTACATAAATGATATCGACGGTGGCATCGTCAGTCGGATCGCCAAATTCGCTGATGACACCAAGCTTGGGGCCAATGTTGGGACGCCAGAAGCGATCGAGGAACTGCGTGCGGACCTAGGTAGGATAGGAGAGTGGTCCGAAAAATGGCAAATGCCGTTTAACTTGGGTAAATGCAAAGTGATGCACATTGGCTATGCCAATCCCAAGTCGGACTACTCGATGTTGGGGAGTAATATCGAGGTGACTGATTTAGAAAAGGACTTGGGTGTGCTAATTAGCAGCGACCTTAAGTTTACGAAACAGTGCGTATAGGTGGAAAAGAAAGCCCAAAAACTATTGGGTTATATCAGGAGGCAATTTCAGTTTCGGAACAAGGAGATTGTGCTGTCACTGTACAATTCCCTTGTTCGGCTGCACCTGGAGTATGCTGTGCAGTTCTGGTCGCCCACCCTCAGGAAAGATATTGAGAGGCTGGAGCGAGTGAAGGCGAGGGTCAGAAAGTTAATCCTTCCGTTAGGCTATGGGCTACAATCGACGGTTACGCGCCTTGAACTTGTTTTCGCTGGAATCTCGGAGGCTGCGCGGTCAACTGATCGAGGTTTTCAAGCTCTTACGCGGGTTCAACGATGTCGATTTTAGAAGTATGTTTAGTTTAAATGATAACCCAACTCGCAACAATGGTTGGAAGTTGGATTTGAAACGGTTTAGGACTAGTGTGTGTGGGAATTACTTTACGTATAAGATCTGTGACACATGGAACAGGTTACCTTCGGAAGTTGTGAACAGTTCCTCTGTGGATCAGTTCAAGAAAAGGGTAGACGAAATCTTGCACACTATTTGAGTGTGTAAAGGACATTTAGGACCTCAGTCTGCGGAAATTTCTTTTCCTATAAAATAGTTAATATCTGGAACCAACTTCCCTCAGAGGTTGTTTCCAGTCAAAGTGTAAATCTGTTTAAAAATAGGCTAGACAAAGTACTGAACACACTCATAGTTTAAGATTAAAACCTCAGAAAACTCTGCAGGAGTTCGCTTGCTCGGTGTCTCTGTGAGCAAGCTAAATATAGAGCTATTTATATATTCTCCACTTTCCTGTAAAATTTCCTTGGCTACTTTTCCAGGGTCAAGGTATTTTCTTCAACCTTTTTCCGTACCTGCCTCTGGCAGGGAGGGAGCGAGCGGAGGGGGGGAGAGAGCCTTCTACTTTTCAATCCAGTTTTCTACTACTGCTAGGATAGTTGAAAGAAAAATAAACTTTCACAAAATTTTCCCTGGCACCCGTTGCCATTGGTACCTCCTCGGTATGGGCCGCAAGGCCTTTTGAGGTCCTTCTTTTCCTTGTAACTCCTTGTAACTCTCTCTCTCTCTCTCTCTCTCTCTCTCTCTCTCTCTCTCTCTCTCTCTCTCTCTCTGCAGGGGGTATAAAGGTTATGCACGTTCCTTCTGGGTGTTGTAAACTTTATACTTGGGGTGTGACAGCCCTCCGGTCCCGAGTCGTGGGATTCTAGAGAAATTGGCTTCCAGTTCCTTTAGGTTCTCTCTCTTTCGGGAGGGCAGGTGAAGTCTGGTGTACAAACCTGTCCCGTGGGTTACTAGGACCCCTTCCCATCCCTACTCTGTCCTTTTAGCTTAGGTTAAGGATGCTCTCCTCTGATTGGATTTGAAACGGTTTAGGACTAGTGTGTGTTGGAATTACTTTACGTATAAGATCTGTGACACGTGGAACAGGTTACCTTCAGAAGTTGTGAACAGTTCCTCTGTGGATCATTTCAAGAAAAGGTTAGTCCAAATCCTGCACACTATTTGAGGGTATAGAAAATTTTCCCTGTCACCCGTTGCCATTGGTACCTCCTCGGTATGGGCCGCAAGGCCTTTTGAGGTACGTCTTCTCTCTCTCTCTCTCTCTCTCTCTCTCTCTCTCTCTCTCTCTCTCTCTCTCTCTCTCTCTCTCTCTCTCTCTCTCTCTCTCTTAGGACCTCAGTCTGCGGAAATTTCTTTTCCTATAAAATAGTTAATATCTGGAACCAACTTCCCTCAGAGGTTGTTTCCAGTCAAAGTGTAAATCTGTTTAAAAATAGACTAGACAAAGTACTGAATACTCTCATAGTTCAAGACTAAAACATAAGAAAACTCTGCAGGAGATCGCTTGCACGGTGTCTCTGTGAGCAAGCTAAATATAGAGCTATTTATATATTCTCCACTTTCCTGTAAAATTTCCTTGGCTACTTTTCCAGGGTCAAGGTATTTTCTTCAACCTTTTTCCGTACCTGCCTCTGGCAGGGAGGGAGCGGAGGGTGGGGAGAGAGCCTTCTACTTTTCTATCCAGTTTTCTACTACTGCTAGGATAGTTCAAAGAAAAATAAACTTTTACAAAATTTTCCCTGGCACCCGTTGCCATTGGTACCTCCTCGGTATGGGCCGCAAGGCCTTTTGAGGTACTTCTTTTCCTTGTAACTCCTTGTAACTCCTTGTAACTCCTTGTAACTCTCTCTCTTAATGAGTACTTTGCGGGAGTGTTCACCAGGGAGAATACCCGCGTCATCCCTGAGCCAGGCGTGAGGCACGAAGGTGCTGGCCTGGATAGTGTTAGATGTACCGCGACAGTCGTTGCCGATAGAATAGACAAACTGAGCGCGTTTAAGGCTCCTGGGCCAGACCAGTTTCTACCCAGAGTGTTGCGAGAAGTGCGCGACCAGGTGGCTCCCCACCTGGCTACAGTCTTCAACAAATCGTTGGAGTTGGGCCAGGTGCCTGGTGACTGGAGGGAAGCCAACGTGACCCCTATCTTTAAGAAAGGGGATCACGAAAGTCCAGGGAACTATCGTCCCATTAGTCTCACTTCAGTTGTACGTAAATTATTAGAAGGGATAATAGCTGATAGGATCGTTGACCATTTGGACTCCTACAAGCTGCTTGTGGACTCCCAACATGGGTTTAGACGGCATAGGTCGTGTCTCACCAACTTGCTCGAGTTTTTCCACGTCATGTTGGATGAGTATGATAAGAGTAGGGCGATTGATATACTTTATCTCGACTTTCAGAAAGCCTTTGATAAGGTACCTCACCGCCGGCTAATGGCGAAAGTGCGCGCGCTGGGTATCGGTGGGGAAATAGGTAGGTGGGTAGAAAACTGGCTGAAGAATAGGCGGCAGAGGGTTGTAATTAAAGGGGCTAGTTCGGGTTGGGCCTCGGTCACTAGTGGGGTTCCTCAGGGTTCCGTTTTGGGGCCGCTGTTGTTTATCATTTACATAAATGATATCGACGTGGCATCGTCAGTCGGATCGCCAAATTCGCTGATGACACCAAGCTTGGGGCCAATGTTGGGACGCCCGAAGCGATCGAGGAACTGCGTGCGGACCTAGGTAGGATAGGAGAGTGGTCCGAAAAATGGCAAATGCCGTTTAACTTGGGTAAATGCAAAATGATGCACATTGGCTACGCCAATCCCAAGTCGGACTACTCGATGTTGGGGAGTCATATCGAGGTGACTGATTTAGAAAAGGACTTGGGTGTGGTAATTAGCAGCGACCTTAAGTTTACGAAACAGTGCGTAGAGGTAGAAAAGAAAACCCAGAAACTATTGGGTTATATCAGGAGGCAATTTCAGTTTCGGAACAGAGAGATTGTGCTCTCTCTGTACAATTCCCTTATTCGGCCGCACCTGGAATATGCTATGCAGTTCTGGTCGCCCACCCTCAGGAAAGATATTCAGAGGCTGGAGCGAGTGCAGGCGAGGGCCACAAAGTTAATCCCTTCCGTTAGGCATATGGGCTACAATCGACGGTTACGCGCCCTGAACTTGTTTTCGCTTGAAACTCGGAGGCTGCGCGGTCAACTGATCGAGGTTTTCAAGCTCTTACGCGGGTTCAACGATGTCGATTTTAGAAGTATGTTTAGTTTAAATGATAACCCAACTCGCAACAATGGTTGGAAGTTGGATTTGAAACGGTTTAGGACTAGTGTGTGTGGGAATTACTTTACGTATAAGATCTGTGACACATGGAACAGGTTACCTTCGGAAGTTGTGAACAGTTCCTCTGTGGATCAGTTCAAGAAAAGGGTAGACGAAATCTTGCACACTATTTGAGTGTGTAAAGACATTTAGGGCCTCAGTCTGCGGAAATTTCTTTTCCTATAAAATAGTTAATATCTGGAACCAACTTCCCTCAGAGGTTGTTTCCAGTCAAAGTGTAAATGTGTTTAAAAATAGGCTAGAGAAAGTACTGAATACTCTCGTAGTTTAAGACTAAAACATAAGAAAACTCTGCAGGAGATCGCTTGCACGGTGTCTCTGTGAGCAAGCTAAATATAGAGCTATTTATATATTCTCCACTTTCCTGTAAAATTTCCTTGGCTACTTTTCCAGGGTCAAGGTATTTTCTTCAACCTTTTTCCGTACCTGCCTCTGGCAGGGAGGGAGCGGAGGGTGGGGAGAGAGCCTTCTACTTTCTATCCAGTTTTCTACTACTGCTAGGATAGTTGAAAGAAAAATAAACTTTCACAAAATTTTCCTGGCACCCGTTGCCATTGGTACCTCCTCGGTATGGGCCGCAAGGCCTTTTGAGGTGCTTCTTTTCCTTGTAACTCCTTGTAACTCTCTCTCTCTTATATATATATATATATATATATATATATATATATATATGCACGCACGCACGCACACACGCACGCACTCAAGGTGTAACAAAAGTCCGTTCTCATAGAGAAATATGATAACTATTTTCAGGTTCAATTCTCTTATAACTATACATTACAAACAATGCAATCAACTTACCAGTTAATCTATTACACTCTCAAATTGCTGAAGTTGATTGTATTGTTTGTAATGTATAGTTAAAACTAATTTCTCGTTCAATTCTGTTATCTTATTTTTCTATGAGAACTGACTTTTGTACACCCTGTATATATGGTGATTCAAAAGCCATGTCCAAAAGTAACTATTCAATTAATATTTTTTTTGGACAGGATTTACGAATCGCTTATGCAACATTATGGTATCATTTTTGTTTCGTACAAAAGCACGCGCGCTTATCTGTTATTTCATGTATGTATGTATGTAATCTTTAGTAAAGTCTACATGCATAATTGCATATACCCTTCATTAAACATAACTTTGTTATAGCTTTTATGAAATACACACCTGATGCCTGTGATTTCCTCTAATCACCTAATCATTATTATTATTATTAGTATGAACAAACACGACTAAATGAGAATACAAACAAGCGTTTTCACAAACAGAACAAAAAGCCTTCCCCACTCCAAAATAGACTAGAAAAAAAGCCCAAAACCTAGAAGAAAAATGAAACCTAAAGTCGAAAATAATTTTACATTGAAACTTTCTTTTATCTTCAACTTCGAGTTGACGAAACACCAAAAGAAAAAAGTGTTTTTGAGTCTTTGAAGCGTTTCTTTTCTAAAGATTTCCCATTTTGGATGACAATTTTGGATGCTTTGATTATATCGTGTCGCAAAAGCGTTTTAACCGCGTCAAAAGGAAGGTAAATCCAACTGAGGTTTAGTAATGAAATGAGAAAGATAATGATGCACGTCTCATGAATAATAATGATATTTGTTGTTTTGTTTTCGTCGTGGTTTAGTATTATTTTATTATTATTTATTATTATTATATTATCATCATCAGTGGTAGTGATAAAAGTGATATGTTGGCAGTCGCCACTAATTTAAACCGACAGATTGTCGAAAAAGCATAAATGGAAGTAAAACGTCTTAATTTTAGTAATTAGTCTGTCGTATAATACAGTCAATTGACGACCTCATGGGCATTGTTGGGAGTTAATTGTTCTCGTTAAGTTTGGTATCACGCATCTGGCAGGTGTTAGTGTCAAAGTATGCGTGTAATTGCAAATGATATAATTGGATACAGCACTCCTCTCTGCCGCACACACACACACACACACACACACACACACACCGGGTGGCCGGACAGTCGCCTTTTGAGCACTCTGTCCTCCATCAGGAGCCACCTTGAGCCGGACGTTAATTTGTTCCTTTTTGGGTCTGGCTAAAAAGAATTATATAAATTACCTCAGCTCAGGTACACTTAAAATAGCGGGTACTGAAGGCCATAATAACCGTTAACGTATTTTTATTATATGCAGTTGGCATCACTGCTGATAAGCCGCATTTGTTTTCAATTTCATGACTACGAGTCGGACAGTCAGTCTGCCCAAGGAATAAAAATGAATATTCATTTCTTTCAGTTTATATATATATATATATATACACGGTGAACCAAAAGTAGGTGGACAGTAGGTTGAATACGGTTTGTGTTATATTATATTATAACTATGGTGTTCATTAAACTATGGTGTTTGTGTTATATTATATTAAATATTATAACTAAATTATTTAAATTTTATTTTGTATTATAGTATACAAAAAAATTAAATATGTATTCTCAAAATAAACGTTATCATTTACTGTCCACCTACATTTGGTTCACCCTATATATATATATATAATATATATATATATATATAATATATATATTATATATATATATATATTAACGTACGGCCACATACGCAGTGTCCTCCTTTTGAAAATTTGGAAATGGCCACCCTACACACACACACACACATATATATATATACTGTATATAGCACCCTTGATAAACCGTACATTAACCCTTTGAGGCCGGAATTTTTTGTAGGGTTAATGCGTGTATTTGAAACGCTACAAATTGTACCGGTCATCCTGAAAGGGTTACACTATGTGCGGTTCAAATCTGCACTGGAGCCGCCAAAGTTGGGGACGAAAATGTGCGAGTGAATGTTCTGATTCGTCAAAATTAGTCATGTGACACCAAAACAGCAGCCGATTTGCTGGGGGGGGGGGGGGGGGGGGGGTCCCGCACTCTGTCATTCAGTTCAAATTCTTAGCCTGATTGTATGGGTCTGAATTACAAAACGATTTGAAACGCAGGTTCACAATTACCAAGAGCTACTGAAAATTTTCAGTACAGTTTCAATATAAGAAAAAATCTCTCACTTAGGCGCCCATCCCCGTACACCAATACACTGCGCCAAATCATGGTTAATTCCGTGTCATGATCATGGATAACTGTGCAAGTACTGTAATGCGATAGATATATATATATATATATATATATATATATATATATCTCTCTCTCTCTCTCTCTCTCTCTCGTGACATCGCTTCGGCTATCCGAAATAGGAAAGTAGCGTATAGGAGGGCGAAGGCCAATCGTTCCCATGAGAACACTGAAGCGTATGTCCGCCTGTGTAGGGAAGTGAAGGCGAAGGTTAGGCTAGCGAAACGCAACGAAGAACTACGGGTGACAGAAACTATTGGGTTATATCAGGAGGCAATTTCAGTTTCGGAACAAGGAGATTGTGCTCTCACTGTACAATTCCCTTGTTCGGCCGTACCTGGAGTATGCTGTGCAGTTCTGGTCGCCCACCCTCAGGAAAGATATTGAGAGGCTGGAGCGAGTGCAGGCGAGGGCCACAAAGTTAATCCCTTCCGTTAGGCATATGGGCTACAATCGACGGTTACGCGCCCTGAACTTGTTTTCGCTGGAAACTCGGAAGCTGCGCGGTCAATTGATCGAAGTTTTCAAGCTCTTACGCGGGTTCAACGATGTCGATTTAGAAGTATGTTTAATTTAAATGATAACCCAACTCGCAACAATGGTTGGAAGTTGGATTTGAAACGGTTTAGGACTAGTGTGTGTGGGAATTACTTTACGTATAAGATCTGTGACACATGGAACAGGTTACCTTCGGAAGTTGTGAACAGTTCCTCTGTGGATCAGTTCAAGAAAAGGTTAGACCAAATCTTGCACACTATTTGAGTGTGTAGAAAATTTTCCGTGGCACCCGTTGCCATTGGTACCTCTCGGTATGGGCCGCAAGGCCTTTTGAGGTACTTCTTTTCCTTGTAACTCTCTCTCTCTCTCTCTCTCTCTCTCTCTCTCTCTCTCTCTCCTCTCTCTCTCTCTCTCTCTCTCTCTCTCTGCTTTGTGGTAATAAATGGAGTGGCTTCGGAGTGGGCGCCCGTCACCAGTGATGTCCCACAGGGTTCCGTTCTGGGTCCTTTACTTTTTATCTATGTTAACGATATAGACGTCGGGCTTCTAAGTACAATCTCCAAATTTGCAGACGATACGAAATTAGGAAGTAGTGTAGGTACTGAGGAGGGCGTAAGAACGCTTCAGAACAATCTTGGCAGATGCCATTCAACTTGGTCAAATGTAAGGTAATGCACATAGGTTATAAAAACCCCAAGACCGATTACTCTCTCTTGGGAAGGAACTTGACTCAGACCGATCTAGAGAAAGACTTAGGGGTCTATATCAGCAACGATCTGAAACCGTCGAAGCACTGTGCAGAAGTCGAAAAGCGGGCCTTGAAAATATTAGGTTATATTAAAAGACAGTTCCAGTTTTGGAACAAGGAGACTGTAATATCTCTCTATAATTCACTAGTCAGACCTCAACTGGAATACTGTGCGCAGTTTTGGTCTCCATCTCTCAGGAAGGACATAGAAAGGTTAGAAAGAGTATAAGCAGGGGCTACAAAATTGATCCCTTCAATGAGAATGCAAAGCTACCAACTGAGATTGGAGTGCCTAAATCTGTTTACGTTAGAGACGAGGAGGTTGCGCGGTCAGCTTATTCAAGTCTTCAAGATGCTCAATGGAATAGACAGGGTAGATTACAGAAACGTATTCTCACTTAATGCCAATCCGACAAGAAATAATGGGTTTAAACTGGAACTAAAGACATTTAGGACCTCTGTCTGCGGCAATTTCTTTTCCTATAAAATTGTTAATATCTGGAACCAACTTACCCCAAAGGTTGTTTCCAGTCAAAGTGCAAATGTGTTTAAAAATAAGCTAAACAAAGTACTGAATACTCTCATAGTTTAAGATTAAACCATAAGGAAAAACTCTGCAGGAGTTCGCTTGCACGGTTGTCTCTGTGAGCATGCTAAATATAGAGCTATTTATATATTCTCCACTTTCCTGTAAAATTTCCTTGGCTACTTTTCCAGGGTCAAGGTATTTTCTTCAACCTTTTTCCGTACCTGCCTCTGGCAGGGAGTGAGCGGAGGGTGGGGAAAGAGCCTTCTACTTTTCTATCCAGTTTTCTACTATTGCTAGAATAGTTGAAAGAAAAAAAACTTGTTTAATAACAGGAACCTCCCAGAGCGGACCGAAAGGTCTTTCATGCTTCCTCTTGTCCTTGTAACTCTCTCCTCTCTCTCTCTCTCTCTCTCTCTCTCTCTCTCTCTCTCTCTCTCTCTCTCTCTCTCAGTTTGTGCACTGAAACCCGACCTGACCATAAAAAAAAAAATTTGCCCTTCATTGAGGAATTTCTGCGTGATGACAACGTATCTTCAGACTGTAAAATGTCACCATAAATCCTCATCACAATCACCATAAATTTTAACATTCATTTCATCATAAACCTAAAATGTAACTCTAAGTAAGAATCTAATACACAATTTTATATAGAAAGGGCGAAATATGTTGACATTATTATCAATAAAGTTTTTAATCTTCGATAAGTTTTTATGATAACTTAAAAGGATTTTTGTTTGCAGGGGGGGGGGGGGGGGGTAGCTAAAATTACTTTACTTTCATCTAATCGTTAAAGATTGAGGGCATTTTATTGGCATTATTGGCATACTATCGAGTAATATAATATATAATATATATATGTGTGTATATATGTGTATATATGTAAAAGTGAACAATGAACAATTCCTACACCATCATTATATGAATTCATTGTCCATTTTTACATAAGAAGCCAAAATCGCAGAAGCGAGTTTTGGATAGAATTTCGATTTGTAATAGACTTATGCACTATGACGTCATAAAATAACTTTATTCTCTTTACGTTTCCCACTTGTCTCTAATTTGTTCTTGTAAATCTTCCTAACAATGATTCGTACTATACGTAAAAATTCAATAACTATGACGTCACATTTTCCCTTCATATATCTAGTATCCAATGTATGAAAATTTATATATCATAATAAAAACTGTACACCCTATAGAAGTCATTATTTATGTTATGTAGTATAAATATAACTATTTCGACCATATCCCCGCCCCCATACGTCCATATTTTAGCTTGACCATTATCGTATGTAATTTTTATTAAATAATCATCTTTACTCGTGTCAATCATGAAATGCAAAACTTTCGCAGTTCGTTCGGGAACGCGAAGAAACGTTCTCGTATTATTTTTTCATTTTTATATTTAATTATATTGACCTCCGAGATGAACTCGAATAAATGCTTAGTAAGTTATTATCAGAAATTCCGCTCATCACAGCAGAATTTGAACGCTTCTAAGAAAAAAAGGTCTCCTTTCGCTCTGATTCGAATTTATAACATTATAGCATATTATTTCGTAAAATAAATTATCTCGTAAGTGCCATGTACTTTGTATTATATTTCTAACATCTTAATTGTCTATTAATATGAAACACTGTAAAAACAAGACAAATTTATAGTAACTGTTTAATTGTAATTAACTGTAATACTTTAAATTAACAATAACTTTTAATGTACTTCAGTGAAACTGTAATAAATGTAATGATTTAATTTATCATGTAAGAATGTACTTTAATGGAATTGTAATTAAAACAATAATAAGTGAATATGAATTAATTAGTAATTGTAATCGTAATTGTAATGAACCAAAATTAATACGTACTCAGTCATGTACTAAATTTGTACTATTACGAAATGATATCGCCTCCATAAATGTAGAATCAGCGATACTACTGTTCTTTTTTATTTTTTTATTTTTTATTCTTTTTAGTTGAAATCATGTGTTTAAAAAGGGGGGAAATTTAACCTTCAACTGTCCTCCCCAAAACATTTAAGCTATATTATGCATGTACTTGTAAAATTAGGACCACTTCAATAGAGCACTTCTGCATTAGACTTCAGATTAGCACTTCACATTGTACGTCAGATTAGCACCTCATTAGGAGGGGCAGAGGCCCCTTGCCTCCTTAATATATTTTTAGATTCCGGCCTGAGCCATGGTCGAAAGAGGTCGAACCTCTACCCCTGTAAATTCAGAGTACCTGTATATTTTTAAGAAGTAAACCAAAGTAAGAGAAAGTTTTTATTTTCCCCCTCGAGTTGGGCTATCTTCTATTATTGGAAGAAAAGAATTAACAGAGTGTCGACCCCATAAAGCGAGAGAAAAGAATTAGAAAGAATTATAGAAAAGTATAAAGAAGAAACATCCGTTGCTTGCCTCCGAACCAGAACCCCCCCCCCCCCCCCGTCGAATCCGAACCGACTCAGGGCCATAAAGGGGGGGGTTAATATATATATTCACCTCGGTGGTACAGTGGTTAGTATCGTTGACCACGAATCCATCGGTTCCAGGATCGAGACCTGGTGACGGCAGGCGGCAAAACCCAGTTGTTTATCCACACAATAAAAAATAAGAAATTGGTTGGTAGATAAATGGGTACGCTGGTAGCCTTGTGGTTAAGTCGCTGGGCTACCGGTGGGCGTGGTTTGGATTCCACGTTAAACTGTAAGTCTAAGGTGGAGTGACAAGCTTGACCTTCGTCAGAATGAACAATTCGGGCGGAAGCAAAACCAAGGTTAACAAAGGTGTATATATATATAGTGTAGGTTACCAAAGGTTATATACGAGTATACACCCATTATAAAATAACGAGCAAATAAAAAATAGGAACACCCTATACTGTTCCTGGTTTTATTTTATTATTGGGGTTTCTTCAGAAAAGTAAGAGATTGGGGTTTTTTACTTCGTATATACCAATACATTTCTAATCTTTCATTACTTAATAACTAATAAATATTGTACGTTTTTTTTATTTATTTATTTACTTACAAATATATACAGTTTTCATAGATGGCTCTAATTTCATTATTAAATGCGGATGTTGTATACAGTTGTAAACTGCCGTTGGCAACGTGCACGCTTTACGGGTGAAAATCTACTAATTAGATGTAATTCTATAATATATATGATTACAAATTTTTTATAGACTTTTATAATAGACTTAGACTAAAGGGAGCTTACAGACTTGGACATATACTTTTATTAGACTCTTTGTACAAAGAATAATGAAATGTAAGGTGTGGTGAAAAGTGATGATAGAGATTTTTAGGAAGAATATAATGAGAATTTTAGCAAGGATAAAGAAAGGAATGCCTTCACTAACTTTGAAATTTGTTAAGTTTTAATCACTTTATAAAATATGAGAGAGAGCACTAATTATATTTTTAATTCTTTCGGTTGATTGTTCCCTAATTCCACCATTAAATAAGTGTAAGTATTCCTACTACATTGAAGAGTATAGTTTACTTTTGAGATATATTCACTCTCTCTCTATCTTGTTTGATGTTCGTGACATATCTGATTGTTCATTATATTCTCGATTAATATGGTTGGAGCAGATTGTTTTGTAATTGTGAACATTAGGGAGCACATCTGTATTTCAAACGTGTCTTTAAATTTTAATATACGCAGTTGCTTGAAGATTCCTGATGTACAGCACAACAATCAACTCTTGTTTATTTTTCTATAATTCTCTTCTGCTTTATGATTAAAGGATTGATGATGTAATCACATGCATTAACCATATGTGGTAATATTGTATGCGAGATGCGGATGAACTAGAGAGAAGTGTAGCGTTTTAAGTGTATATGTAGGAAGGAAATGAGATTTTAATGATATAAACGAGAATCTCGACAGTTCATAATCTATATTTTCAATATGTTGACGAAATGATAGTTTATCATCAAGCACAACTCTTAATCATTTCCCTTCAATGACGCGCAATATCAAGTGCAATTCGACAATAATATTGAAGTCTGGTATTAATTTCCTTTTTGTGATTAGCAGGAAGTTTTTGTTTTCATTTAAGGATAATTTATTGGCTTTTAGCTAGTCGCATACTCTTGCGATGTCTCTAATGTTTCGTTAAGGGATGTGAGGTCGCTGTGTCAACCTTTCAGTAAGGTTTCACCCGCATATTGGAAGCCTTTCCCGTGATGAAAGTTGTGGAAGTCATCTATGCAGATCAGAAATAGTAGGGGGCCCAAAACGCTTCCTTGTGGACCTCCACGTGTGATTTTTAGTTCGGTGGGGGTGGTATTGTTTGATATATTGGCTTCTGTTGTATGGTATAATTTAGAGCAGTGATACTCATTGCGCGGCTCGCGAGTCAAAATGCGACTCGTGATGGCCTAAGTGGCGGCTCGCGAGCCGCGCAATGAGTACCACTGATTTAGAGCAACATTATTTATATCATAATGAGAATTTATAAATATGTATGTCGTGGGAGATTATATCAAAGGCTTTAGATAGGTCCATATGCAAGAGAACAGAAGACTCTGTTCTCTTGATTATGCTAATTTTTATATAGCACGTCTAATACGGCTGAAATCGCATCGCTTGTTTTATGGCCTTCCCTAAAGCCAAATTGATACTTCGATATGAGGCTATTTTCCTAGAAATATTTCTAGTTTTTCAAATATTTTCCCTAATTTAGGCAAGATGGATATAGGTCGATAATTCGAAGATAGTGATTTCTCTCCTGACTTGAATATTGGACAAACTCGTGCCCTTTTAAATATGTCAGTGAAAATACTGTGACGGAGAGATGAGTTGAATAATATTGATAGAGAGAGTCAGAGAGAGAGTCAGAGAGAGAGTCAGAGAGAGAGTCAGAGAGAGAGTCAGAGAGAGAGTCAGAGAGAGAGTCAGAGAGAGAGTCAGTCTGAACAGTATTTAAAGACGGCGTTTGGAGTAAAATCGACGTGACATGATTTGCTTTTAAGGGTGGAAATAGCCGTTTCGACATCTCTGGGTGAGGTAGGAGGGAAGGAAATAATAGGCACTAGGGGGAGAGGGCTTAAGATGATATTCGTAGCTTTGTGTCGAGGGTGTATGAGATCAGCTGTATTTTCTCCTACGGTATCAAAGTACAGTACTTATTTAAATGATTGGCTATATCTAATCGTTCGTTATAAGTTATTATTTATTATATTTGTGGGAAAACAGCTTTGTTCTTTCTTCCTATATAAACTTTCATTGATAAATTTACATGGTTTCTTGGAATCACCTTCGTATTCCTCAAATTTAGTGCTGTAGTACTCTGCTTTTGCTTTTATGATTAGGGTGTTTAGTTGTATCTGAAAGTGGTGTAATTTTCTTGGGGCATTGTGCCTATTTTGACGCGTTTATAGATTAAATATTTTTGCCGTGTAGCTTTTAGGAGGGGTTTATTTAACCACGATTTATTTTGCCTCTTATGGGTCGTGTTTACAATAGTCACAGGACAAAGCTCGTTGAATGAATCGTATATTATGTCTAAGAATTTAATAATTTTTTTATTTATGTTGTCAGCCCCTTCGAGGACTTCAGACCTATAATCTGTTCAGTCTAATTTCTGTCTCGGACCCAACTTTTCATTTATTTTTCTCATTTTTATTTTTACACGATCTGTGTCCGGGATTTTATGGCCTTTTATTTAACGCTAAGATACAGCCGAAATGATCAGAGATCTCCAGCAGAAGTATACCGGCTGTATGGTTCAGATGACCTTTACACCATATTATGGTCTATTAAGGTTGAGTGCTTTATAGGAGTCGTAACACGTGTAGCTCGCGTAATTGCTGGGTAGAAGCCATATATTACTATTCTGTTTGAGTTTTTTAGGGTCTCTGTTTATAACAGTTTAAGAGATCAGAAATGAAGTCGATTAGGAAGATTGCTTTATGCTGTTTTATATTATGATTTGAAATAAAGTCGATATTCTCCAGGAAATAGATATAAACTTCATTTGGAGGCCGGTAGATACCAATTTTCCAGGGTTATATTTACGGCGTATGTTTCACTCGGGTCGGACATTAATGTAAGATTTTTGTCAGGGCTGGGCACTTGCGGCATATTTTGCGGTACTGCGGTACTACCGCACTACCAAACCGGTACCAAACCGGTACGCGGAAATTTGAATGCGGTAGCGGTACTGCGGTATTTTCAGCGATCCTTTGCGGTACTGCGTTATGCGGTACCGGTTTGCGGTTTGCGGTAGTACCGCAGTACCGCAAAATATGCCGCAAGTGCCCAGCTCTGATTTTTGTACATGGAATATGGAATGGATTTATGTACGTACCCACCCTCCTTTTCTGCCGTCACACAATATGTCTGTAAACGGTTATACCCATCCAAAGGGTGCAAGTCTTTAGTTCTTTCTTTTATGTATGTTTTCGTGAGGACTATGATAGAGAATTGCGTTCCGATTAATTGTAGTGAATTCTTTAGCTCTTCAAAATTAGCAGGTATTCTTCTTTTGTTCAGAGTTAGAATCACAAACTTGTTGAAATATAGATGGTCGGAACCTACGCCACTTATATCGTAATAAAAACACTCGGAGACAATGTGACGGATAAAGAAATCATCATTGCCTTCGTGTTTATCTCGTAACAGTTCTAAAAGGCTTGGAAGGTTTTTCAGGGAAGTATAAGACATAGTTAGGAATTTGACTAGGACGAGAAGGCAATAATAACACTTTAGGGAAGCTGAAGGAAAGGAAAATTTGGGCAGGATGTTATAAATGAAGTATACAGTATGGTACATTTCTCTGTGGGAATCATATATTGATTGAGGTCTTCGACGGTAGCATGAACAAATTAAAATGATAGTATCATCATAATAATAATATGTATGTATGGTGTAAGTAGTAGACCCACTGAACTTGTTTAATTAAAGTTAATAAACTCTGTTTTACGTACCTATTTTGTCTGTCTTGATTCTCCTTTTTTTTTTTTTACCTCAGAATATTTTAGAAACGGACAATTTGGGGGGAACACCTAGTATACAGGGTGGGTCAAAATTCCTGCCTCAAAAGCATTTTTTGTGTAGTTATTTTTGTGGCAGAACTTTTGACTCGTGTGTGTGTATATATATATATATATATATATATATATATATATATATATATATATATATATATATATACTCATTGTGTGTGTGTGTAATTCTGCTTGTCTCCTGCCTACAGCAAAACCATGAATTATATATGAATTATATTAGTAATTCAGTAGACGATACAGCCATATTTGCAGGCGTCAACCTTGAACGAATGGAATAAGCAAAATATCTTTCATACGCATATACGTACATATCGACTACATATATAGTGATGCAACATGTCATGACAAGTTGCAAAATTGACATGTCAAGTTGACAAGTTGCAACTTGTCAATGACAAGTTTGACAGGTTGAAATTGGACGGTAATGCTAATAAAAACACTAATTACAAGCTGTTTTATATTAATCCAGTCATACATGAATATATCGTGCACTAATCATATGTCCAGAAGGAAAATGTGATGCAGAATAAATTTTTTTCATATAGTCACTGAGTTCATCTATATTGATTGACTATATAGCCTAGGCTGTAATATTATATAGGCCTATATCTCTATATTAGAATATATATATATATAATATATATATATATATATATATAAAATATATATATATATATAAAATATATATATAGAGAGAGAGAGTTACAAGGAAAAGTACCTCAAAAGGCCTTGCGGCCCATACCAAGGAAGTACCAATGGCAACGGGTGCCAGGGAAAATTTTCTACACCCTCAAATTGTGTGCAAGAATATATATGTTAATATTTCCATTCCCATTTCAGTTATTACCACAAAAAAGTATCAACAGTCACTTATCTTTATTAGTTTCCTAAATGGTGGTGCAAAGTTGGTACCATTAATCTTAAAGGTAGACCCATAAATTGAAAGTTTGGGTCCTGGGTCATATTGGACCTTCAATTAATTCTTGTGATTAAAATCTTTTTAAAATCGAAGTCTATAATTTTCTGCGAGACAAGAATTCTACCGTGATTATATATAATTTTTACCGTAACATTGATTTCCAACAGTGACATTGATGTTCGTTATGGACAGTGATTTTTAGTATAGGAGTAGTATAGTTCAGGGATATATCAATTATCGGTTTTCGTTGTTTTAAAATGCCCAATATTCGAAATTTTGTGGAATAAATGTGGCAATGTATGGTTGGATGCCAAAGGTACAATATAATCAGCTAGGAAGGCCAGAAACTGGCACATTGGTTTAACTACCGTATTATCATCACTAGCATCATCGCGAGTCGAACCCAACCCCCGACCTCCGTGTTTTTACTTGGCTTATAGGAAAACGGTATTACCCACTGAGCTACGGACGCTGGCCAAAGTAGGATGTACATTGGATGACGACACGTCTTTTAACCCGGTGTATCCTGACTATTGGAACAGTATGTATATACATTGTATAGAACTAATATTAATAATGTTCTGGGTTGTTTAACTTTCTTCGTAACAGCAAAGGTCATGTGACGGAGGGGACCTACAGCTTTACGTGGAATTTGACGGCCTTACGACATCTGATCGACTTCTCTCAACAACTTGTTAGTTTTCTAGTGTCGATGTTTTGATCTTGCGGCGAAATAAGTATAAGTACGAATCCCAAACAGATAAAAGTCGCAAGAGCATCTAAACCAGGGGTCACCAACCTTTTTTTTGTTCACCGCCCACTTTTACGATTTTTTGAAAATTAAAAAAAGCTTATCGCCCACCTTAAATCAAAAGAATAAATCAACATAATCGATAAAATAAATAATGAAATAAATGTTTAATTACCTTTAATGTGAGCCCACTAGTGGGCGCTACCGCCCAGGTTGGTGACCCCTGATCTAAACGAAGAAGACGATCATCCATCCAACTATGAATAGTAGACCCCCAACGTCGCTTAACCTCTCTGATCGAACTGGAAATGGTGTCGCAACGTGGTCTTAAGTAGCCCACTGTCGGATTCTCTCATCAATATTGATGAATAGCGTACTATTAACTTTGCTCAGAATTAATATTCAACATTAAATCTTCCTCTCCGTTTGTAGGTATGTACACACGTATGATTATGAACACGCATGTATGCACAAAAATGAATAAATCCCCTTCATATGATCATCATATAGTGATCATACGATTCCTAAATGGAAATAAATATTTATTAGTTTATTTAAAACTAATTTAAATGGACAATATTCATTTTTAAATTGAATTTAAAACAAATTGCTGAGTTTTGCAAATATTTACAAATTAAATTGCTTTTTCATATTGGAATAGTGATTTCTGAAGTAATACGAGACAAAAGTGTTTGCATAACAGTTACAGAGATATTTTTATATTTTATAACTGAAACGCCGAAAAATTTATGAAATTTCGGTATATCGAAAAATAAAATATAACTAACTCTTTAGTAGGCATTGTCATTTTTCTAAAACGGAATAAAATCGTCTGGCTTTGGCCAGAATAAATCATAAAAGTTGCGCTGGGTTCTGTTGTAGCTAAAAAACAAAAACAGTATTCAACAATAAAAAAAAGTAAATCACACACTACATAAATGTAATTTTAGAACGTGACACTTAAGTTGGTGAATTTCGGAGAATTGTTTGATGTACGGGCAGACATTCGAGTATCATTAAAAGGGACAGGTCTAGTTTAGAATTAAGTTGGTGACTGAATAAATTGTTGTAAAAAGAACTATCAATTCTGGGCCTCGCTACCCGCTCAATCATACCTGGCGATAAGTATGTTCCTCACTTTCTACCCCCCCCCCCCCCCTGAGAAAGGTATGCGTATCACTGATCTCAACATTGTTGATGCCTACTATAGAATCTACTCTGTGGTCACTTCCTGGAGAAATGCACCCTACTTTCCAGCTCAGTGGAAATGGAAGGAGCGAAAGAAAAGGGACGAGAGAACCCCATTAAGCTCGTCTCACTTTGCAGTATATTTGCATAAGACCGAACAGGTGCGAAAGACTGTACGATGTCTTTGAAAAGCAGTAATATAATTTCCAGCTTTCCAATTTGAAAATCCTTTTACAGTTTACAATCATTAGTTCCATTCTCCAAATCTTCGATTCTTGTCTCATTCTTTACTTCAGAATCCTCTCTATCTCTGTCTGTCTGTCTGTGTCTCTGTATATACAGTATGTGCCTAAATCCCTAAGTACCGGCAACAATAGTAAGTCACCTTTTTTACCAATTAGATCGAAATAAATAAGTCGGATTTTCTTGTACGACCTTCTTTTTTGAGGTTTGGTTAAGTCAGCTCAAATTAACCTACCGTAACCTAACCGAAAATAGTTCGGGGTGGTGAAAAGTCTGAGGAAGCACGAGGGACGACTTATTTGACTTCGATTGTTTTTAATTAAAATCTTAACGCGAGTGAAATTCGACTTTAACACAAGCTAAAGTAATTAAATGTTATAAAATAAAAAATATATAACCTGTTCGACCTACTGGGTAAA
This sequence comes from Bathynomus jamesi, assembly GCA_023014485.1. NCBI lineage: Eukaryota > Metazoa > Arthropoda > Malacostraca > Isopoda > Cirolanidae > Bathynomus > Bathynomus jamesi. The sequence goes on from JAJOZX010013546.1 coordinate 61,161, forward strand.
AAATGGTCACAGATGAAAATTTACACAAATGTTCGACCAACTTGGACACGCACGCACACACACACACACACACACACACACACACACACACACACACTAATTTTTCCTCCATAAGTTGGTTTCAATTTTATAATACACACTTAATTACTGTGTTCTGTGATTATTGATTTTTTTCATGAAAGAAAACTTATTTCATCTTATTTTCTTTTTTTCTTATTTGATCGACTTAAAATCGACTTAAAATCGACTTAGAATCACCCTTTTTTAATCTCTGTAAAGAAAAACTAAATTAAACTTCACTAAAAGGATAAAGGAAAAGTTTAATTTTAATTATGTCAAAGTTTGCCTATATTTTAAAGTAAATCCTATCACCAGAGTATGGGTTTATCCCCGACCGACAGTCGTATTTAATCCTTCGATGGCCGTCTATTGGTGAACCCCCCCCCTCCCCACAACCAACCCACCCCCACCCCAATGACTTGGAGCATTGGTTCCCAACCTTTTTTTTGGCTGCGACCCTAAATTGGCACCAACACGACCGCCCGACCCTCAGACTTATGATAAAATTTAAATATGTAGCTATATATGCGCCTCGGTGGTGTAGTGGCTAGCGTCGCTGACTACGAATCCATCGGTCCCGGGTTCGAGACCCGACGGCAGCCGGCGCGCAGCAAAACCCAGCTGTTCATCCTTCCACACAATAAAGAAAGTGGTTGGTAGATAAATGGGTATCCTAGGTGGCCTAGTGGTTAAGACGCTGGGCTGCTGATGGGGGCGTGGTTCGGATTCCACGTTAAACTGTAGATCTAAGGTGGAGCGAAAAGCTTGACCTTCGTCAGAATGAACAATTCGGGCGGAAGCTAATCAAAGGTTATAAATTGAATTAAGAAATAATGAATATAGTGACCCTTCGCGACCATACTTGAGGAGCCCCGCGACCCTGATTTGGGTTGCGGCCCGAGGTTGAAACCACTGCCTTAGAGAATAGCTAATATTTTCAACTCCAACATTTTTAATAGTTAAGAGCAATCAGAGGCAGGAAATTATTTCAGATTCATATTGAAATATTTATTGATATATAATTGGTTATAAATTAAATTAATTAGTCAATCATCGTGGTGCTGGTTAAGTGGGGTCTACCTACGATTCGGCGGTCTACCTTTTAATTATAGCTTCTTATCTTGTTTACTAATTGTTTGTTTACATCCCATTGTCAATCGCCCTTGACGATTGGTTAGGTTTAGTCATGATATTTTCGTTAGTTTTAACGAAAATATCATGATTAAACCTAACCAATCGTAGGTAGACCGCACACTTAACCAGCACCATCATCGTTAACTCGTGTTAATATGGTTCTGTAGAATATGGTCGAAGGAGATTTTTCTGCATTATTTCATCCTTTTGAAGTTATTTTATTAGGTACTTAATCAGATTACACTTGAATATAATTTTAGACGTCTTCATAATGTATATTAAAAATTATTCCTAATAAGTTACTTTTAATATTCAATATTTAGAATTAATAGGATCTTAAGACGTGATAAAAAGGTTATATTTTAAATAAAAACTAGTTTTGAGCATCGTTAAAAAACGGGCTTTTGAGGGATCGATGTTTGTTCGCAGAAAAAAGTCTCATCACTAATAAATAATATATACAATAATACATATACAGTATATCAACTGATATATATGTATATAATCAATAGAGAAAATCTTTGCTATAGACGAAAGAAGCGTTTTAATATAGTGACAGATGCACTATCTTTCCTGATACAAATCTGTTCGGAGTTTCATTGTGTTTCTTCGATGAATTCGTCAAATTCTTTACGGTTGCAGATGGCTTTGAAATGCGACGGATCCCGAAAGTCAATCTCGGAATTGCTTCCCAGATGCCGTGTTTTGTATAAATGAATAAATAAAATAAATAAACAGATCGAAAAATAAATAAATAAATCAATAGAAAAACGGATAAATAATTTTTTGACTCGTCCAATTTTATAGATACGTATCTGATGATGCTTTCATTACAATTAAGATGTGACCTCGTTTAGTTAGGGTTAGTCATATACTGTATATATAACCTACAAATATTGTGTTGTCCTATCGAATCTATAATACTATTTTGTATTTCATTATTTACTGTAAATTTTTATAAAATTTTGTAAATCACAAAACAGCATTTTTTCCCCTTTGTAACACAATCTTCTCCATTTAACTGTTTTTATGAAACCAACATCGTTCATGAAACCAACATATAAACAACGTTAGAATTTTTCTCCATCAAATATGTCTTCGAAACTTTTAACTAAATTTGTTTCCCCAAAAATTTGAAAATTTTCGAAGCAAAATGTTTGAATTGTTAATACAGTATAACTTTATTAACATTTTTTTTTTTTTCAATCATCATCAAAGTGTCTCTTTTCAAGGTGTATAAAAGCTCGTTTCGTTTTATTTTTCAGTGTCTAAAAGTTTGGGTTCGTTTCCAAAATTGTATACAATGAAAATTCTTTTTAGGTATATATTTTCCTTGTTTAAGACTTAAAATAGTTATCGTCTGAATTGCTTTATAGACAGCGTGTCCCAAAGAAATGTATACCCACTTTGTTCGATAATACCAGCTATGAGGATAATAAATATATTACTTTTTATATGTTTTTTAATAAAGAATTTTCTCCTGAATCTAAGTATGTAATTATTTTTATTAAAAATTGAAAAACAAAAATGTTACAGATGTTTAAATTATAATTATTATTTTCGAGACTTCATGTGCGATATTTTCTAATATTTTTGCACGTACACGAGATAAGTTTGAAACCGACGGCACTGTGCAAAACTTACAAAAACAACGTTCTGGAAGACGTCGAACATCTTAGATAAAGTGTCATTTAACCATGGAATTTGTAAATTTTTTGAATTAACTAATAATTACAACATTTATGCTTCAATATCAACACTAAACATAAGTATCTCAAAACAGTCGGTTAAAATATTAGAAAATATCGCACATGAAGTCTCGAAAATAATAATTATAATTTAAACATCTGTAACTTTTTTGTTCTTCAATTTTTAATAAAAATAATTGCATATTTAGATTCAGGAGAAAATTCTTTATTAAAAAACATATAAAAAGTAATATATTTATTATCCTCATAGCTGGTATTATCGAACAAAGTGGGTATACATTTCTTTGGGACACGCTGTATATTATATAGTGTGTATATATGGGGAAAATAAAAGTAAGTCTTACGAGTACTTGCGTGTGTATTTGAACACCATCTCAGGAAGCAAATGCTTAAGACCAAGCCTGTCTTAAGCTTTCGTTCGCTGAGGTGGTAGTCAAATATACAAGAAAGTACATGGAGAACATTCTTTTATTTAGGCTGAGAGTTTTTTTTAATATAATTTTTAGTTCAAGTGACTCCTAAATTTTTTCATATGTATGTATATATATTAGTCATAAATGCTCAAGTTGATCGGACACTTTCGTAAACTTTGGTCCGCGTCCATTATTTACCTTGTAGGTCAAACAGGTTATACGTTTTATATTTTTATTTTTTACCACCTTCGCTTGTGTTAAAGTAAGGGAAGTGGGGGTTTCGACAAGAAAATTTAGAGAGCGTTGTTTTACCTTGTACAATAATTTTTTTTTTTAATTTTACCCGCGTTAGAATTTTAATTTAAAAAAAAAAACTAAATCAAATACGCCATCTTTTATGCTTCCTCCGACTTCACACTTCATATTATATATATAAAATTTATTTTGTAATAAAAATATAAGTACGAAATACAATTTATCTTGCTTTATGCATCGTTAATTAAACCAGGCATAATACCCTTTTGAAAAGACCAACCATAATGCCATTTAATAAGAAAAACAAACACAGCAAGACTATATAATTTAAAAAGTAGACTGGGGAAATGGGAAAAAAAGTCGCAACGAAATGCATTTTTTTTCTTTTTAAATCAACATCCCAATGACCCGCTTGAATATGAAAGGGAAATCTTGCTTCCAACAAGTTGTCGCATTCAAATATCGAAAAACTATAAGAAATATTTCATATTTTAAGCGTTGCAAATAGTTTTAATGCTCAACTTTTGTTCTGTAATATTTTTGTACAGTCGTGTGTGTGTTTCGTGTATAATTTTCATAGTATACAATATTATTATATTATATACGGGGTGTCAGGAAATGATTGCCCCCCCCCCCTGTAGAGCAAAAACTAGAAGAGATAGATAAAAACCGGCGAGACCACTTGAAAGAGCGTTAAAATCTGAATAAAACCATTATATTCTATTCCTGTGATTTTAATTCTTACCATTTTTTTCCCACAGAAACCATGGCATCATCTATTTTGAACGATTCAGAGAAAAAGCGAGTTCTTGACCGCATTCGAGCTGTCACATTTCGTGAAGCAAAGGAAGCTGGTGCAACTTTCATAACTCGACACTGGGTGGCTGAGAGATTAAAAAGATCAGAAGACTTTGTCAAAAGGAATTGGAATAAGAATCCTGAAGATTGTGAAACAGAATTTCGAGGAGGAAGACCGGAGAAATTATCTCAAGAATCGAAAGACATTGTGCTTGCTGCATCACGGCGCCGAAAGAAGAGCTGCTCTGAGGTAGCGAAAGAGATACTTATCCGTCGTGGTAAGATAGTCAATCGGCAACTTGTGCATCAATTTCGAGTTCGCCAAGGCTTGAGTGCTTGGCGTGAAATAGCTAAGCCACGGAAGAGTGATCTTAATATTGAAGATCGGCTATGGTTTTGTGATTATCTTGAGGAATGGACGGAAGACGATTTCCTTCACTTGGTTGTCAGCGATGAATTCTTCGTTTATGTCTCCAGAAAACCAAATTTTCAGAATGATCGGGTTTGGGCAACAACTCCTGATGGAGTCCCAGACGACCAGAAGTATCGAGAAATAGTAAAAAATCCAGCATGTGTGGGTGTTTTCATTATGTTCTCTATTCGGAAGCTCATCTGGGTTATCAAACCAAGAGGAACCAGTTGGGATGGGCCTTATTTTCGAAATGTAATTTTAGCGCAACATGTAATTCCGTTTTTGAAAGACCCCGAGTGTGTTTTGGATGTTGAACAGGCAACCTTTCTTCACGACAAAGCCCCCTGTATGAAAGCACTTGCGACTCAACAACTGCTTAAGGACAATAACATTGATTTTTTCGGAAATAATGAATGGCCTGGCAATTCTCCCAATCTTAATGTCTGTGAACATGTCGGATCCATCATGAAGGATCGGGTGGAGTCCTTAATGCTGGAGCAACCCATTCAGAATCGGTATTCAACAGAAATTATGACTGCAAAGATCAACGAAGTCCTTGAAGAAATGAGTCATGATACCGATCTCTTTGAGACACTTCTGGGATCATACCCCCGTCGATTAATGGCCGTCAGAGCTGCAAATGGGGGCAACACCCGATATTAAAACAAGTGTTTTTTATTCAAAATTAAACGCTCTTTCGCGTGGTTTTGTCTGTTTTTTTCTATTCCTTTCAGTTTCTTCTGTACAGGGGGGGTCAATCATTTCCTGACACCCTTTTTATGTACTAGCTGTAAGATTTTACTCTTTGATGCATACACGAAGTTTTACATCGGTATCTAATTATCTTAAATATGCGCCAACAGTAAGCCACCGTTTTTACCAATTAGGTCGAACTTTGTAAATAAGTCTGATTTTCTTGTATGACCTACTTTTTTGAGGTTGTTAGGCTAATTTATCTCTGGGTAACCTAACCTAACCTAAAACAAATCGGAGCGTGTATCAATTCTGAGGAACCATAAAGGACGACTTATTTGACCAAGTTTTTTAATTAAAATCCTAACACTGGTGAAATTCGAAAAAATAATCTTTGTATTCAGTAAAAAAAAACGCTTTCTCTAAACTTTCTTAAAGAACCTTTTTTCCCTCTACTTTAACACGGGCGAAAGTGGTTAAATATTTGAAAATAAAAAATACATAACCTGTTTGACCTATTGGGTAAAAAATGATCACGGACAAAAATTTACACATGTTAGACCAACTTGGGCATAAATAAAGTAACATAAATATCATCAAATGTTGCCGCAAAATAGAAGTCAACATCTTCCTTCCTTGAATAATCAATTTTAAAATTAGAAAGAGCCATTTTGAGTAGAAAACTGAGATTTGTTGATAAAAAACCTCTGAACAGTGAGATAGAACAACGTGAAAAGAGTGTTAGCAGCTGACGAGGAAGCTTCTAACAATGGCTGTATCCTCCAGCGGGGAACACGTCAACGCGAAGGGGCGACGTCAAACCGAAACATCAACGCGCTGGTGGCCAAACTTCCTCAAATCTCCGTGCAGCGGGCTGTCGACGGTTGGCCAGACTGGCAGTCGACGGCCTGTTGCGTGGCACGGTCAGAGTGCTGCTCGGTTCCCGGGGCCGGACCTATTCTCAGCGTGCTATTTTTTCATTTACTGGGAACAATTGCGTGCTCCCCGGACTACTCTTACTCTCCGGCGACATTAAGACTAATCCAGGCCCCACTACAACTTACACATGTCACCATACACAAAGACATTTGCACAATAGGACCATGAGACACATACAGAAGTATAATATTAACATATTACAGTACAACGTAGATGGCCTCACAAACAAAATCATGCAGCTTAGGGAATTCGTACACAAACAAAACATTAACATAGCACTTATACAAGAGACAAAACTAAAACGCACACACAAAACACCCACCATCCCTGACTTCACGGCGATCCGTCAAGATCGAACTGGGGGTCACTTACATACTAAAAGCATTAGCTACACTGATGCCACCCAAAACATTACAAACACAATCCAAGCAGATAACACGATAGAAATACAGGCAGTTAACATTAAAACACGCGCAAAACACATCACCACACTAACCAACATTTACATCCCACCAGATAGTTTACCTCAGGTGCCAGCCAATTACAATCCACAGTTACACAATCTGGCCTCTATCACCAATGTCATCTTAGGAGGAGACTTCAACGCTAAAGACACTAGTTGGTACCTGCACAACCAAAGCAACACCAGAGGCGCCAACATAGTCACACAACTAAACAGCCTCTTCATTCTTAACAATACAGAAAAACATACACACATACCACATCAAGTAGGATGCTCAAACTCCTCTCCAGACATAACGTTCTGTTCCCCCTCACTAGCAACACATACACACTGGAGAACAGAAAACAACTGTCATCAGACCACCTGCCCATCATCATTACAACACGTTCTACACTCTGCCCCAACAGCCTTAGGCACACTTACAGAAATTACAAGAAAGCCGATTGGGAACAGTTCAAAATGCAGACTGAGGAACAATTCACCACATTAAACAGCACACCCATCATAAACATCAATACAACAATCAAGACATTTAATCAGATCATCAATAAAGCAAACAAATACATATCCAAGGGCAACATTAGGAAATACAACCCAAATTACACTAGAGAAATAGCCCCCCTCATAAGGCAACGTAACAACCTCAAACATAAAACACAAACATCACACATAGAAGCCATAAAACAGCAGATACAAGAGCTCAACACAGAGATAAACAACAAACTTAAAGAAAAACAAACAGGAACATTTAGGGAATTCATAACAACACTAAACCACTCTACAGATACATCCAGGCTCTACAAGACTATAAACAGCATTACCCACTCTAACAGCGGCATTCACACCTCACACGCTGCTATCTGTCGCAGCCAAAATAATATCCCAACATATACACAACAAGCTAACATTCTAGTTAATCACTACGCAAAGGTAAGTCACTTAAACAGAGACAACATCCAGAAACACACAGACAGACAAACAGCCAGAAACAAGAAAACCTACAGACTTGACACGACCATTACACCCTTCAATACAGACCAGACCACCAAGATCATCAAAAACATTAAGAATTCGAAGACTACTGGACCGGACAACATATCTAACATACACCTTAAACAATTGGGCCCACAGGAAATACTAGCTCTCACAAACATCAGCACATATTCATGCCAACACTGTATTATTCCTGACATATGGAAACAAGGTAAAATTATTACGCTACTCAAACCAGACAAAAATCCAACAGAAGCAGCTTCCTATAGACCAGTGGTCGGCGAACTTTTTTGGGTATTACCCCAAAATATATTTGAGGATGTAATCAGGACGTAAATTCGTAATATTCTAAAATTTAGAATAACGCCACATTTATGTAAAAAATAAAATAAAAATATACGAAAAAAATATCAGCACAAAGTGTGTCTCATACCGCACGCATTACCCCCAAAAGTTTTAAATTTACCCCATTTGGGTAATTTACCCCTGTTCCCCGACCACTGCTATAGACCCATTACTTTACTATGCACACCTTCCAAAGTAACACAAAGACTAATCTTACAAATCACCAACCCCACACATACCACTATCGCCTCCTCAACATGGATTCAGACCTTACCACTCAACCACGACATTACTCACTAACCTCACGCGGCACATCATGGATGGCATCAACTCCAGACGACCAGCTCAACGTACACTATTAGCAACAATAGACATTAGTAAAGCATTTGATGCTATCCCACGCTTCCCTCTCATAAACAAAATACTCAACACAAACATGCACAATAACACCAAAGGTGGCTGAGCAACTATCTTCCAGGAAGATACTCGCATGTCACATTTAATGGCAAGTCATCCAAAAACAAGCTTTTTCCGAACCGGGTCCCTCAAGGCTCTGTTCTCTCACCAACACTGTTCAACTTATACATGCATGACATTCCAACACCCATAGCTAACAAACTTACCTTATGATCATATTCAGATGACATCACTCTAACATCCACCCACAACAACATCGACACCACTACAAATAACCTACAAACATACATAACCAGTATACAAGACTGGCTCACACACAGTAGACTCAAAGTAGCGCCCACAAAATCAAACATCACCTTGCTTACAAGCAACACAAAAGAACACCAGATAACTCCACAGCTTACACTAAACAACACACACATTTCACACACTCACAAGACCAAAATACTTGGGGTCACATACAACACATCATTATCTTTTGCAAACCACTTTCGGGACATTAAAAACAAATGTACGTCAAGACTTAACACGCTTAGGATACTAACAGGCACAAACTTTGGACATCAGCAGGAAACAACATCGCTCATATACAAACAATATATTCGCTCAGTTATGGACTATGCTAGCCCATGCTGGACACCCATTATCTCAAACACACACATTAAACACCTTACAGACAATACAAAACAACGCACTTCGTATCATTACAGGATGCACTCAAACAACACCAATAGAACACCTGCACACAGAAACAAAAATACTGAAAGTTAGGGAACATTTAGACATGAGGGGAACACAATTCATGGCAGCAGCGACAACTAACCCACAACACCCCTGCCACTACATGTACAGTCACGCACCGACACCTCGCACCATAAAGGTAACACCAGAGAGACATTATAACCAAATACAGTACTCCATTCCATACCACGCACCACAGACATCACACAGTACAGAAAACAAACACACACACACACACACACAAAGCACTGACACGACTCTGTCCGAATGCGGTCCTAGGTGCGAATCCGCCACCCATTGACGGGTCAGAGACCAGCCTGAGCAGATTGGATCGAGTTAACTTAGCACGATTCCGATGTGGACATCACCCTCACTTACATATAAACACAGACTAGACAACTCCACAGACGACACCTGTCACCTGTGCCAGGACACACCACAAACAATTGAACACATCAGGAACGGAGCAAGAGTGTCACGGGCCCCGGGGCAAAACTTATTTACGGGCCCCCTAACAAAATTTATATTATACATTTATATTGCTTTTCTTTGCATTATTTATTTATCATATATTTAAGAATTATGATACTACTTGTACGCATGGAGGCATAGAAGGCAAAACATTATGCAAAATATTGAGCTTTAAAAAGGATACCGTGAAATAAAAGTTTACTTACGACAACATCAGAACTTGACTTTTCTTGCCTTTCTTTCAGCAAATTCATTAATTAAATCGTCCAAGTTAATATTTGTAGCTTTCTTGTTTTCAATTGATATAATTGAGAGTCCACTTAATCTTTTTTAATTCATAGAATTTCGAAGATAGTTCTTTATTAGTTTAAGTTTTGAAAAAGATCTCTCTGCACTTGAAACTGTCACAGGAATTGTGAGGAACAATGTTATGGCAGTCACAACTTCGGAAAAACTTGAGCACAAAGTACTATTGTCTTTAATTAAAAATGAATATAGCTCGTGGATTGTAGTCATTTTTTTCAGTGTCTGTTTTTAAGCACATTCGAAAAGAGAGTAATTGACTTGGAAATCCAGAGGAAATATCATTTTTATATTTATTTATTAGCTTTGTTGCTCTCTCAAATAACTTCTCATCACTTGTTGAAACGACCCAGGGCCGTCCCAAAGGCCCGCCCCCGGGGCAGTGCCTGCCCCTAGCTAGCTCCGCCCCTGGAGCACATTATGACAGACTGTACCGCTCTAGCACAACATACAACACAACACAACACAACACAACACATCATCACTAGTGCACTGAAACTCTGGTCCACTCCGGAGAGGGCGCTTGGTTACCTGCGTGCCGCCGGCTTGCTCGATCAGGGTGGGCTGATCGGCTAACCACCAACAACAACAACTTGGCCATTTTTATTATATATATTATATATATATATATATATATATATATATATATGTGTATATATATATGTATATATGTTAACCCCCCTTTATGGCCCTGAGTCGGTTCGGATTCGACGGGGGGGTTCTGGTTCGGAGGCAAGCAACGGATGTTTCTTCTTTATACTTTTCTATAATTCTTTCTAATTCTTTTCTCTCGCTTTATGGGGTCGACACACTGTTAATTCTTTTCTTCCAATAATAGAAGATAGCCAAACTCGAGGGGGAAAATAAAAACTTTCTCTTACTTTGGTTTACTTCTTAAAAATATACAGGTACTCTGAATTTACAGGGGTAGAGGTTCGACCTCTTTCGACCATGGCTCAGGCCGGAATCTAAAAATATATTAAGGAGGCAAGGGGCCTCTGCCCCCTCCTAATGAGGTGCTAATCTGAAGTACAACGATGAAGTGCTAATCTGAAGTCTAATGCAGAAGTTCAAATATGAAGTCTAATAAATGCAAAAAACTTCACTTTTTTTTACGTGAAGGTCAAAATATGAAAATAAAAACCCACTCTAATAGACAGAGTTTATTTCCACGACAGTTTCGACGCCCACTGGCATCCTGGAGGATGCCAGTGGGCGTCGAAACTGTCGTGGAAATAAACTCTGTCTATTAGAGTGGGTTTTTATTTTCATATGAAGTCTAATAATGAAGTGCAATAAATGAAGTGCTAATCAGAAGCGCTAATCTGAAGTGGCTTAAATGAAGTGGAGTAATTTTATAAGTACAGTATAATATGGTCTAATGTTTGGGGGAGACAATCGAAAGTTAAGTTTCCCCCCCTTTTTAAATACATGATCAGATGTTTTTTTTGGAAGATTTCAACTAAAAAGAATAAAAAGAATAAAAAAAATAAAAATAAAGAACTACTATCGCTGATTCTACATTCCTGAAAGCGATATAATTTCGTATTAGCACATAAGCACAATTTTGAGTACATGACTGAGTACGTATTAATTTTGGTTCATTACAATTACGATTACAATTACCAATTAATTCATATTCACTCATTGTTTAATTACACTTCTATTAAAGTACATTACATCAATTACATTATATTAAAGGATTACATTTAATTACAATTTTAGCAAATTGTTAATTGACATATCTACTACTGAAATAATCTAAATAGGTGATACCATTGATATAATGAAGGGGAGTTAACCGTTGTTCTATAATTTAAAGGGGATTAACAACAATGTTATATATTTATAGTTAACAATAATTACGCCAAATTATGTTAAATAATATTAGAACCTGGTTGGTTATCAGAGTTTGAAAGTCTAATTAGCCAGCGATGAGGAAAGCGGAGGAAAATACGATATTTTTTTAATTGGAAGTACACGGATATTTATGATAACGTAATACATAAGTAATACAGAATTTGAATGACAGTTAGGTAGAAATAGTAAGTACAAGTAATGAGAACGGGGATAACTATGTGACGTAAGCCGATAACGAACTAGTGGCCAGGCAGAGAAACAATACAGTATATTATAATAACATAACACATAATATAACATAACATATGATAATGTTATAAATTCGAATCAAAGCGAAAGGAGACTTTTAACTTTGAGCGTTCGAATTCTGCTGTGATGAGCGGAATTTCGATAATTTAATCTCAGCATTTTTGAATATCTTGCGAGGGTTGAACGCACTTGAAAGTAAAAATGAAAAAAATAATACGAGAACGTTTTTCCGCGTTCTCGAACGAAACTTCGCGCCTCACAAATTGACACGAGTAAAGATGATTATTTAATAAAAATTACATACGATAATGGTCAAGCTAAAATATGGACGTATGGGGGCGGGGATATGGTCGAATAATAGTTATATTTATACTACATAACATAAATAATGACTTCTATAGGGTGTACAGTTTTTATTATGATATATAAATTTTCATACATTGGATACTAGATATATGATGAAGGGAAAATGTGACGTCATAGTTATTGAATTTTTACGTATAGTACGAATCATTGTTAGGAAGATTTACAAGAACAAATTAGAGACAGAGTGGGAAACGTAAAGAGAATAAAGTTATTTTATGACGTCATAGTGCATAAGTCATTATTACAAATCTAAATTCTATCCAAAACTCGCTTCTGCGATTTTGGCTTATGTAAAAATGGACAATGAATTCATATAATGATGGTGTAGGAATTGTTCATTGTTCACTTTACAGTATATATATATATATATATATATATATATATATATATATATATATATATTATAATGTAATGTAATGTTATAATGTTTCAGACCAACAAAGACCCTAGGATCCACTCATGGCTGGTCTACCTAACTGTGTTCGTAATTGTGTATTGTGTATGTCCTCCGTGGTGGCAGAGGGGACCTACAATTTTACGTGGGTTCCGAACCACAAGAACATAAGAAAAATATGTAACAACTTCCTGTACATTGGCAGCGACCAATTTTGCAAAAAACTAAATAATTATCAATCTAAAATTAATTAATTATCGATTTAAAACTAATTAATTATATTATCGATTTAAAACTAAAGATAGAATCTCTGGATCCAGAGGATCAAGTCATAATAGACTACTATCCACAAATATGTTACACTCTATATCTATTTATAACTGACATGCAAATATATCAGATCCAAAGAATCCAGTCAATTTCATTTCGGTATCCATCAATACTAGTACCTTGCCAACCAAAAATAAGTCACGGTCCATATCGATTGCGGACCAAGTCAAAATTTACAACCACATACATTACAATATATACACTTAGGAGGAAAAGTGTAGGTGTGGCTGTAAAGACTGTACAGTAATGTAGAAATGTGTGTGCACCCATTTTGGGTCTCCCATTTAAAGGTGTTTGTGGGGCAAGTGAAGATCATGAGTTTTTCAATACCTCACAGTACTATGGGGGGCACCGCTCGGCAGAGGAATCTCTTTAAATGGGGTGTGTAAGGACAGAGAGTATCCCCTAACGCCTAACCCAAGATGCTGCCTCCCTATATCCCACAACACTTGTTTTGAGCTGTGGGATCTATCACCACAAAGCCTTAATTTTACTACCTTAAACTATACCCAATCTATCAACATATTTGTCTAGTCAATTTTTAAACATGTTTATAGACGTGCTACTAATTACTTCTACCGGCAAACTATTCCAGCTATTTACTATTCTATGCGTAAAAAGGTTTTTGGCAACTGCTGTCTCGAACATTCTACTTGTCAACTTACACCCGTTATTTCTAGTCTTATTATATTGAGATATTTCGAAAAAGCTATCTCTATCTACGTTATCGAACCCATTCATAATTTTGAAAACCTGGATTAGATCACCCCTTAGCCTCCTAGTCTCGTGTGTTGTCAATTTTAACTCTTTAAGCCTATCCTCGTACGACTTTGACCTAAGCGACGGAATCATCTTGGCTGCTCGTCTTTGAACTCTTTCGATTTTGTCTATATCTTTGCGCATATGCGGATTCCAAATTGGACCGCGTACTCCAAATGGGGTCTAACTAATGATTTATAAAGTGGAACTATAATATCGCACGATTTGTACTCAAAATTTCGAACTATAAAACCTAACACTTTGTTCGCCTTATTGACCGCTGCTGTACTTTGTTTCGCTACTTTTAAATCACCAGTGACTATAACTCCTAAATCTTTTTCCTGCTCTACGCTTGTTAAATCTTTCCCTGACATACTATATGCAAAATTACCGTTACGCGAACCTATATGCAAAATTTTGCACTTATCAACGTTAAATCTCATTTGCCATGTGACTGACCAATCAACGATTTTATTCAGATCTTCCTGGATTTTACCTCTACCTTCGTCATTAATCGCCTTACCACCCAGTTTCGTGTCATCCGCAAACTTTGAAACTGTACTGACTAGGCCGACATCTAAATCGTTAAAATATATAAGAAAAAGCAAGGGGCCCAATACAGAACCCTGAGGAACGCCACTCGCTACATTAGCCCAACACGACTCCGCTCCATCAACGACCACCCTCTGTTTCCTACCTCGCAGCCACTCTTCTAGTCAATTTTTTACTACACCCCTGATTCCATGAGCCTTAGTTTTTTTAATGAGTCTTTTGTGCGGCACAGTGTCAAACGCTTTTTGAAAATCTAAATACACTACATCAACCGCCCGATGTCTATCGTAAACGTCAACCACGCTTTGGAAAAATTCTAAAAGATTAGTTAAGCAAGATTTGTTTCGCCTAAAACCGTGCTGCGTATTTCTAACTAGTTTATGCAATTCTAAGTGTTCGACTATACGATCCCTAATTATATATTGATTCCAGTAGCTTACCTACAACAGACGTTAAACTGATTGGCCTATAATTTCCCGCCGCACCTTTATCGCCTTTCTTAAAGATAGGTGTTACGTTTGCTAACTTGAAATTATCTGGTACGCACCCCTCAGAAATAGACGCATTAAAAATCTTTGTTAGCGGCCCAACAATGCTATCTTTTAATTCTTTTAGTTGTATGGGATGTATGGAATCCGGCCCCGGTGATTTACTCGTTTTCATTTTATCAATATAGCGCATTACCTCCCCTTCACTAACCACTATATTATCCAAAATATTACCATTATCAAAGGGTATTATGTCTATGACCGTAGGGATATTTGTTACATCTTCTATAGTAAAAATGACGTAAAAAATTCGTTTAGCAAGGTAGCCATTTCCTTGCTTTCAGAAACTAGATCTCCGTTTACATTTTTCAAAGGCCCCAAGACGCTTTTTACTGGATTTCTATTATTGACGTATTGAAAGAATCGCTTGGGGTTTTCTTTACCGTCACGAGCTATGGAGATTTCAAATTCGCGCTTGGACTTTTTTATTACACTTTTCGCTTCACTCCTTAGAGATATGTAGTTGTTTCGTAACCACAAATTGTCTTTATCGCACTTATGTAGCCTATAAGCCCTATCTCTACTCTTTATAATGTCTCCTACTCTACAAGTAAACCACAAGGGCTTGTTGTTTACTTTCGCATGCTTAATTTTGTACGGTACACATTCCTCATTTATAGTCTTAAATACTGTTTCGAACGATTCCCACATTATTTTTGTGTTGGAATTCCCCATTATGTTTTCCCAATTGACGTGTGCCAATTTATTTCGAAATTTAGTAAAGTCTGCGTGCTGGAAGTTAGGAATTTTCGTCGAGTTAGCTGGTTTCGAGTGACTTACTGAGAGGACAAACTCTACCATATTGTGATCGCTATTGCTTAACGGTTCTATTACTTGTAGATCAGTAATTAGCCCATCATCCGTAGTTATTACTAAATCTAAAATACTGTCCAACCTCGTAGGTTCCCCAACCTTTTGAATAAGAAAGCTATCCTCGAGAAAATTAACTAAACGATTACCTTCCTCGTCTCCCTGCATTGTATCGTATTCACGTTGGCGCAATTAAAGTCACCCATAACTAAAGCCTGCTCACTACCTATTATTCTCTTTAGTTCACGATATAACGCTTCGTCCGTATCAGCTGTTTGATTAGGGGGCCTATATATAACCGCAACAAGAAGTTTGAAATCATTCAATTTAAGTTCTGCTACAGTCGAATCTATTGGTTCTGGAATTGTATGCTTTACTTCTATAACGTTCGCAATATTATCTTTGATATACAACATAACACCGCCTCCTCGCCTACCTATTCTCTTTTTAACAAAAAGTCTATAATCTTTAATTTGATACTCCCCTACAAAGTCACGTGTTTCAGTGCTAAGCCACGACTCACTTATCGCAATTAAATCATGGTCTTTACAAGCAATTAAAGAAAAAAATTTGTTTATTTTATTTCGTAGGCTACGAGCATTTAGGGATAGAACCTTCAAATTGTTTGTAACTGCGACACCTTCGCGAGCGCAGGGGAAATTTGTAGAATTTACGCTGGAACCGTTCGAGTTACGGCAGCCTGAAAAGAAGAGACAGTATTATGAAATAGTCTTCCTAAACGCGCAGCTCCAACGTCATTAAGATGAAGTCCATCTTCGAGGAACAAGTCCCTCCTGCCGTAGAAACTGTTCGAAAAATTCGCATAATGCACTCCTTCCTGTTGGCAAAGAGACTTTAGGTTATTGTTAATATAGGTCGCCTTGCTGTAGAAATCGTTACGTTGGATAATTCGAGGAAGTATACCTGTTAAAACAATCTTATTAGTTTTCTCCTTTAGTCGCTCTAGTAAGTCCCTATACCTAGCTAGCAGTTCTTCCGATCTAGAATTTAAAACGTTATTAGTACCGACATGAATAACATACGTTGTGTCCTCGGCGGTACCGTCTGTAAACTGGTCAACACTATCTATTCGTTATATCCTCCACCCTTGCACCAGGGTAGCAGTAACGGCGCCTACGACGAGGGTTTCTCCCACAGAATTCCTCGAGCTGCCCTCGAACAATGGAATCGCCAACGAGTCGTATTTCCGGTTCATCAGCATCTTCGAAACCTAAAACAGAAAAATTATTGCTTGTTATTACTGGTAGACAAGTCTTAGGTTTTCTAAATGGGGCTCCATTACGCACTCGAACGAAGGGTTGGGAACTAGGGGAAGAGAGAGGGCTATTAATACTATATATATTATTAGTAGAAACTGAGGCAGGAGGGGTCGTAAATGGAGTCTCAAGGGAATCCAATTTTGCCGTCAGAAGCATCACGCTTTCTTGAAGCGTCCTGGCCTCCCTCTCACGTTCTAATTTGTTCCTCAGGACTTCCATGCTTGAGCACCACCTGCAAACTAACTGTTCATTATTATTATCCATTGTAAACGCGTAAGCGGCAAATTTCCCTTCACAGCGACTGCAAGTACTTGACGGGGGTGCCATGCTTTTAATTAGTTAAAAAAAAAAAAAACGAGCGTTTGGAAATTAATAAATTAAACGTAGGTCTACCGCGTGCTTATTGTGCCGTCACCTGCGAAAACCCGCAAAATTGTCCTTGAAACGCAGAAACAGATTCTTGTAACAGTTTTATGCTAAATGAATATATAATTAAGCTACCGACGAAAGATATGTTAAAGAAAAAGTATTAAATGAAACTTATATGTCCGATGTTTACCGACTTAATCCCTTTTTTCCCATGGTAGGTGACCCTTTTGGAGGTCAGGTAGTGTGTGTGAAGGAAAAATGAACCTTAAGAAACCACGTTTCTGATAGATTTGAAAAACAACAAAGGCAAACCAAGGGAATTTCAACCTTATGAAACCTCGTGTAGGAATAGATTCGGGAACAAACAAGGCAATAGCCTTGGTTTAGTCAAGTAATTTAGTAATAAATAAATTCAATAAATGAAATATATTCGTTAATGAATGATTAGTAACACGAAGTAATTTAGTTAAGAATGCACCAAACACTTTTTTTTTTTTTTTCAAGACACTTGAACGAAAACCACTTATTCACTTGGTAACACTGGACACTCGATAAAACACGTCTGTCCACAAGGAAAGACTGATATATATATATATATATTTATTTTGCGGATTGCTTTTTTTTTAAACATTAAGAATTTATTAGATTTTGGAATGTGCAAAAAGTAAACTTCCGAATGTGGACGAGACTCCATTCTCGAAAGTGACTAAAATGCAAAATGTCGAACATAAACTTTGGCTGAAAGTTACTGCAGGCTCTTAAAAACAAACCTTAGACTGTGTGTTTTATATTATTATATATATATATATATATATATATATATATATATATATATATATATATATATATATATATATATAAATAAACAAATTAGACTTTTCTTTAGAACAAAACTTTCCTTAGCAAAAGACTACTCGGTTAAGTAGACATTCGGATGTGATTTTTTTTTTTTTTTTTTGCGCGTAGGTATGTGTTCTGTGAGCATGCGTCTATGGCGAATAATAAAGATCGGCTTGTATTGATCTCAGGTATCTTATTACTCTGCTTTATGGAATATTGTTTACCATACCTTCTGAGCAATTGAAGGTTTAACGAAGGAGTTTGCTATATATATATATACACACACACTGAGTTACAAGGACAAGAGGAAACATCAAAGATCTTTCGGTGCATTCAGGAGGTTCCTCTTATTAAACTAGTGCATTTTTTAAACTTTCAACAGTAGTAAAAAACTGGCTAGAAAAGTCACCATCCCCTTCCTTTCCGCCTAAGGCGGGTACGGGAAAAGGTTGAAGGAAATACCTTGACCCTGGAAAAAGTAGTCAAGGAAATTTTACAGGAAAGGAAATATATAAACTAGCTCTACAATTACGCTATGTACATACAGAAATTGTACACTAGATAGCACCGTTGTATAAACTAACATAATATATTTGTACTAATCGTATATAAACTAGTAGTGTGGGTGCATTTGAGTCGAAGGGTTAATTGTGGGATGGAAAAGTTGGGGGTGCCACTCCCCAAGAAAGTAGAGAATTGAATATACAGCAACCTAACCTATAAAGTATAGTAACCTAATCTAACCTGAATCAGCTGTTTATAGTACAATAATTTGGCTATGCACCATCGGGAGTCAAGCCCCCGACCTCAGTGTGATAGTTAAAATGCTTGTTATATATATAGAAAAAGTGTGACGTCATATTGTGAACTTCAGCAGCCACCACTCAAACCTGTCTTAAGCACAACAGTGATATTACACCATCAGAAGTCGAACCCCCCGACCTCATTCTTTATAGTACAATAGTATGGTTATGCACCATCGGGACTCGAACCCTCAAACTCAGTGTGATAGTTAAAGTGCATACTGATGTGTGTGTGTGTATAATGAAGCCTAAAATCAGCACGCTACCCCAATGCTACTACAAATGACAGCGATATTATTAATAATAAAAAATACATGCCATTGAATGACTCCTCGCTTCTATGTACCCGTCACCGACGGGCACGCGCCACGGCCGCCAACTCTTTTTAGAAATATCTGCGTACAAATATGAAATGAGAGCAGAAGACAAAAATGTGTATTTAACGAATAAATATTCACCCGATGTGTAAAACAAATTAATTTATTTCTCATTTACTATAGATTAATGGTAACGTGGTACTTTAAAATAATATATATATATATATATATATATATATATATATATATATATATATATATATATATATATATATATATATATATATATATATATATCAGTGGCGACTCCAGCTCTTCAAGACTACTCGCTCTTTAAATTTTCAAGTCTACATATGAGCCGACATTTAAATGCATGACAATAACTTAAGATTATCAGTAAAATAAATAAATACATACCTTGGTAAAAAAAATTATTTGAATTTTATTTACTTGAACATAAAGTCCAAGCGCCTTGGTTTTAAAGCAAATTCTTTTAATATTCGGTCATGTAATTCCTTTTTGCTTTCTAAATCAATAAGTATTTCTTTTTCAATCGAAATCCTAGCCAGGGACGAGAGCCGTTCTTGAGCCATTGTGTTTCTTAAATATGATTTAATTCGAACAAGAACAGAGAAACTTTTTTCATTTGATAATTCCTCGTTGTTCAGCGATGTTTCTCCTTCCAAATGGTTTTTCTTTTAATGATAAAACACTATGTCCTCCATGGGTGGGCTATACTTCTCAGAATATTTATAATATTAAAAATAAATCAAACTGCACCGCCGCCCAAGGCAGTTGAAGGCACGCTTATCGAAACGTAAAAAGTTACCATGTATCGCCAGAATTAAAAATTGTGCCTCTACAAGGCCGAAGGATATAAGCCCGAGTTGAAATGTTTTTCTTTATAAGAAAAAAATTAATAGGAGGAAAACGTATTTTATTTAATGAGAATTAGAAGGAGGACTATTATGTAACAGTATGCAAGCAAATAATTATTCATTAAAAGAACTTTAAATATACGATATTACTTATGCTTTCTCGGGCGTAATGTCTTGCGCCCGAGTAAAGGATCTTGAAAGATTACACGAAAACTTAATGTGTCAATATAGTTTTTTTATAGGTAGTAAGGGTATCTAAATGCGCTCAAAATTTGCTTGCGTGACGAAGGCTAGACAGAAAAATAGTAACATACTACCAGTCAAAAACCATTTTTACAATTTGTATTTAAAACTTTTTTTTAAAACTTAAGTCTATAAATACACAATTTTTTATCTCATGCTTCTCCTTGCCGCTTGCCTCTCGGGCTCAGCCCGAGAAGCCCGAGTGCAGGAGTCGCCACTGATATACAGTGTTGGGCACTAAAGCGTTAATCCGATAAGTTAATTAACGAAGTTAACTTTTTTAACGGACTATTAACGGAAGTTAATTTCCATTTATCGTTATCGGACCAGTTAACTTCCGATAACTCGATATTTAGTCTGTTAAAGTCCGTTAACACGTTAACTGCGAGGAGTCATTCACGGAAGATCACCGCTCCGCGAATGAATTCAAACCGCCATAACTTCAGTCTGCTTCCAGATCTCGCAAGGGGAGGTTGGGGAGGCCCAAGAGGTCAAAACTGGCAGTTGGGCCTAACTTTGAGAAGTTGGTCTTTCTGAAGGGCAACCAGCACATTGTGTCATAGTCTTTAATAAATGTGCCTAAAATTTAATTTTACCTTTCAGTTCCCGCCATAATAATTCTCTGGTAAATTAAAATTTAGTTAATGGTTAGTGGTTACAAGGGTTTCAAAACATGTAATCAGTATATTTTTTTAAAAATAAAAAAAAAAGTTATTAAGCAAAAAAGTTGCAAAACTTGATAAAAATAGTTAAATACCTATTTATTGTTGGATTTTGCATAAACAAACATTTTCTATGGGTTTTAAAGCTTTTTTCCTTGATTTTTTTAAATGTTAGTAAAGAAATAGTTATCGTTAACGGATTATCGTTAACTTCCGTTAACTTTGTAGTAAAATTATCGGATTATCGTTATCGGAGTTAAAAATTGGGGTTAATGGATTATCGTTATCGAAGTTAACTTTTTGGTTAACGGTGCCCACCACTGCTGATATATATATATATATATATATATATGTATGTATATATGTATATATATCCTAGTGATGTTCCACTTACCCCCACTTCATGCGTTTCGTGGGCGGAGCTAACCCCCAATAGTTAACTTTTACAAAAAAAAATACAATATATATATATATATATTTATTTATTTAAAACGAAAAATGATTAGCAGAAGGGTAACTTTTCAACTCTCATGTCCGAGATGTATTAATACGAGCAATATAGACTATCCTGCCGTGTACCTGCCAGCTTTCAATATTCTTCTGATATATCTAATATCTAATTTATACTGGGAAGGAATATATATATATATATATATAATATATATATATATATATATCTATCTATCTATCTATCACTGTTTGCAATCAGAAGGAGACAAATTTGATTAGGTATGTGACATTTAGTTTTGCAATAAATACATCTGTCACCGAACTTTTTGATCAGCCTATATACAAGCGTCGTTCTTTACGTTAATTATACTGCGTGTTCTTTGCAGTTGAAATGTATATATAGATGCGACATGCTGGGGGTGCCCCCCTCGGGGCATTGGTTTCTGCGCGTATGTAGGAGAATTACGACTTCTGATCGAGTGAGGACCATAGTGTAGTGGTTATCATATCTGACCGGCAATCGGAAGATCTCGGGTTCGATTCCCGGGTGGTTACCTCATTTTTTCATTTGTTCGTTCTCCCTCCTCTCTTGGGCGGAATGTTCTTCTATACAAGCGTCGTTCTTTACGATATATAATAAATATATAATATATATATATGATGAATAAAACCACGAAGGAAAGGAAACACAGATGGTGCTCAAGCGCTTTCGTCTAATGACATCCTCAGGAACACTGACGTACATAAAGAGTTACAACCTATATATAGGTTACAGAAAAAAAAAAAAACTATATATACAATAAACGGAAAAACAAAATTAAAGTGGAAGGGGGCCCACAAATTTATAAGGAAAAACTATCGATTTTTAGCACAAGATGAAAAGAATTGTTTCCAACCAATGTTATAGATAAAAAAATAAAATATATATACAAATTTATGCTGGAAATCTGCCCGGGTTTTAGCACTCTGCCCTATTTTTTGTATATAAAAATTGAAAAATAAAAGTTAGTGGCATACAAATTTACCAAAGATTTAGCGTTCTACCTTTCTTATCTAAATCTGTTCTGAAGGAATTCAAAACAACAGGATCGAGTTGAAAAAGACCTTTGTTTATGTTGAAGTTATTTGTTAGTTGGATAATGGCAGACTCAAGAATATTTCTATTAACAATGTTGCTAGAGTGAAATAAAACTGAAGCATTATTCCAATCAATACAGTGGGATAACTCTGACAAATGACAAAAAGGGCACTGGACAACTGTCCTGTTCTAACGGAATATTGATGCTGTTTTATACGTGTGTGCAAATCCTTTCCCGTCTGACCTATGTAAAGGAATCACATTGTTTACAACCAATTTTATAGATAATGCCTGAATTATTGGTAGGGCTATTTTTTACTATGATATTTTTCACAATATTGTTATATGAAAATACTACATTAATATCCAAAAGTTTAAATACATTAGCAATGCCTAAAAAGCCCGGGAAAAATGGAAGTACTAAAATATTTTTTTGACAAAGTACGAGTGTTATTATTGACGCGATAGAAAGTTCGTTTTGCCTTGTTGAGACAAGATCCATAAACGCAGATGGATAACACAGATCACTTCCAATACCGTTGATTTTTTCTAATTCGGCATCGATGTATTCCGGACTGGCGATCCTAAGGGCGCGGAGAAACATTGAAGTAAAAATGGCCTTTTAGTGGGGGTGTCATGTCCCGAGTAAAAGTGTACGTAGGACAAATTGTTTTTTTTTTCCGATAGATACTAAACTTAAAACCTGGGCTTTCCCTATGTACACGCACATCCAAAAATGGGATTGAGTTGTCTTGTTCCACTTCCAAAGTAAACTTAATGGAGGGGACTTGATCATTTAACTGAAGGAGGAAGTTATCCAGGTCACGATTCATGGGCCAGATACACAAAATATCATCGACGTACCGCAACCAAGGGATGCCAACCCCCAGGATTCTCGGAATGTAAGTAATTTCGAAAAACTCCATATAAATATTGGAGAGGAGGGGCGACAAGGAGTTGCCCATGGCCATCCCAAAAACTTGTTGATAATACTCGTTATTGAAAGTGAATTTACAGTCTTTGATGCAAAGCTTAATAAGTTCCAAAACAATGTGTGAAGGTAGTGGCAGGTCATACTTATGTAATTCTTGGGAGAGAAAGTCAAGCATATCGTCAATCGGCACTTTTGTAAACAATGAACAAACATCAAAAACTGATCAATCTATCGTTAGTTTCAGTACGTGCATTATTCAATTTTTCAGTAAGATCCATGGAATTTTTACATGTGAATCAGAGATAGTTCCGAGAATGGGGACAAGACTTTGACAAGCCATTTGGAGAGTTTATAAGTAATAGAGCCCACCGAGCTAATAATAGGGCGCATAGGGTTGCCAGTTTGTGGCCCTATTATTAACTCGGTGGGCTCTATTACTTATAAACTCTCCAAATGGCTTGTCAAAGTCTTGTCCCCCATTTTCGGAACTATCTCTGATTCACATGTAAAAAATTCATGGATCTTACTGAAAAATTGAATAATGCACGTACTGAAACTAACGATAGATTGATCAATTTTGATGTTTGTTCATTGTTTACAAAAGTGCCGATTGACGATATGCTTGACTTTCTCTCCCAAGAATTACATAAGTATGACCTGCCACTACCTTCACACATTGTTTTGGACTTATTAAGCTTTGCATCAAAGACTGTAAATTCACTTTCAATAACGAGTATTATCAACAAGTTTTTGAGATGGCCATGGGCAACACCTTGTCGCCCCTCCTCTCCAATATTTATATGGAGTTTTTCGAAATTACTTACATTCCGAGAATCCTGGGGGTTGGCATCCCTTGGTTGCGGTACGTCGATGATATTTTGTGTATCTGGCCCATGAATCGTGACCTGGATAACTTCCTCCTTCAGTTAAATGATCAAGTCCCTCCATTAAGTTTACTTTGGAAGTGGAACAAGACAATTCAATCCCATTTTTGGATGTGCGTGTACATAGGGAAAGCCCAGGTTTTAAGTTTAGTATCTATGGGAAAAAAACAAACAATTTGTCCTACGTACACTTTTACTCGGGACATGACACCCCCACTAAGAAGGCCATTTTTTCTTCAATGTTTCTCCGCGCCCTTAGGATCGCCAGTCCGGAATACATCGATGCCGAATTAGAAAAAATCAACGGTATTGGAAGTGATCTGTGTTATCCATCTGCGTTTATGGAATCTTGTCTCAACAAGGCAAAACGAACTTTCTATCGCGTCAATAATAACACTCGTACTTTGTCAAAAAATTTTTAGTACTTCCATTTTTCCCGGGCTTTTTAGGCATTGCTAATGTATTTAAACTTTTGGATATTAATGTAGTATTTTCATATAACAATATTGTGAAAAATATCATAGTAAAAATAGCCCTACCAATAATTCAGGCATTATCTATAAAATTGGTTGTAAACAATGTGATTCATTTTACATAGGTCAGACGGGAAAGGATTTGCACACACGTATAAAACAGCATCAATATTCCGTTAGAACAGGACAGTTGTCCAGTGCCCTTTTGTCCATTTGTCATAGTTATCCCACTGTATTGATTGGAATAATGCTTCAGTTTTATTTCACTCTAGCAACATTGTTAATAGAAATATTCTTGAGTCTGCCATTATCCAACTAACAAATAACTTCAACATAAGCAAAGGACTTTTTCAACTCGATCCTGTTGTTTTGAATTCCTTCAGAACAGATTTAGATAAGAAAGGTAGAACGCTAAGTCTTTGGTAAATTTGTATGCCACTAACTTTTATTTTTCAATTTTTATATACAAAAAATAAGGCAGAGTGCTAAAACCCGGGCAGATTTCCAGTATAAATTTGTATATATATTTTATTTTTTTTATCTATAACATTGGTTGGAAACAATTCTTTTAATCTTGTGCTAAAAATCGAGTTTTTCCTTATAAATTTGTGGGCCCCCTTCCACTTTAATTCTGTTTTTCCGTTTATTGTATATATACAGTAATATATATATATATTTTTTTTTTTTTTTTTGTACCTATATATAGGTTGTAACTCTTTATGTACTTCAGTGTCCCTGAGGATGTCATTAGACGAAAGCGCTTGAGCACCACCCTGTGTTTCCTTTCCTTCGTGGTTTTATTCATCATAAATATTTTTCACGTGTTACATTCGTGAAATAATTTTCATATATATATATATATATATATATATATATATATATATATATATATATACATATATATATATATATATACATGGTGTCCCATAAGTCCGGCATCATAGGAGAAATTCATATTTTTATTTCTACAAACCATAATTCATATTTTTCCCTTTCTACAGGCCATAATGTCTGTGAGCAAGGAAGAACGAACCCAGATAATTATACTCATAGGAAATCGGATCAAAGAGAGGCCGCTGCTGAATTTAACAGACTGCATCCTGATCGGAGCCAATAACACAGAGTTGTGTTAGCAGACTTGTTGCAAAGTTTAAGGAAACAGGATCCATAGAAGATAAACCACGCAGTGGACCTTCAAGGAGGTCCACTGACGATGATACGGCGATTGCTATCCTGGCTCATTTTAACAGAAGTCCCAATAAGTCTCTTCGGCGATTGTCTGCCGAGACAGGAGTGTCGAAAAGTAGCATCCATCGCATTCTTCAGGCTCACAAATGGCATCCTTATAAATTTCAGATCCTACAGAAATTAAGCGAAGATGATCCCAACCGGCGGATGGAATTTTGTGAGTGGGCTACGGAACAATATGTTCGGGATGCCAATTTCCCGTCCACCATTCTGTTCAGTGACGAGGCTGTTTTTTATGGAAATGGTGAGGTAAATCGACAGAACACCCGCTACTGGTCTCAAAACAACCCTCACTGGTATACCTCTTCAAAGGAACAAGGTGCATCTCGGGTGATGATATGGTGTGGCATTTGGAAGGATCGCATCATAGGCCCCCCCTTTTTCGATGAACATGTCAGTGGAGGCACCTACCTACGTATGCTCAAGGGAGAAGCATTTCCCAGTGTCTTGAACGAAGAAGGAAATTTCCCAGCATGGTTCCAGCAAGACGGCGCTCCTGCACATTACAGCACCCAAGTAAGGGAATACCCGTACCAACAATTCCCTGGTCATTGGATAGGACGTCGAGGGCCTGTGGAATGGCCAGCTAGAAACCCGGATCTTACGCCACTATATTTTTATCTCTGGGGCCACTTGAAAGCGCTGGTATACGCAGAGAAAATTAGGAGTGTTGAACATTTGCGGCAGCGCATTATTGGGGCATGTAACACCATTACTCCTGACATCATTCACCGTGTGCTTGCTGACTGGATATCACGTCTGAATTTGTGTATTGAAAACAATGGTGGACATATTGAGCACGTTCTGTCAATAAAAGCTTTTGTTTTGCCTTTTTTTATTATTTTTCCTATGATGCCGGACTTATGGGACACCCTGTATATATATATATATATATATATATAATATATATATATATATATATATATATATATATATATAATTATATTCCTAAATTGCCAAATTCTGCCTACATTTTCGTCGGTGGTCATTGAAGCTACATTAGCTCCTACATTTGATGCCCTTTAGTTTTTGCATTTTAATCACTTACGCTCGCGTCAAGGTAGGAAGGGGGTTTCATTAAAAAGAGTAGATAATGCGCTCTTTATCATACATAATAATTAATTTTTTGAATTTCACTCGCGTGAAATTAAAAACTCAAATCAAATTTAATTTAAAACTCCCAAATCACATTACTTTTTTTTTTAAGGTTAGACTGTCAGGCAAACCTAACCTAAATTGAACCCAGGAAAACATCTACAACAAAGTAGGAGTTATTTTAGTTATTTTCCGGGTAGGAGGAAAGTGATACAAAAGACAGCACCGAATGGAAGTGTGTAAATAAAAAATATTAACGAAAATGCCCATGAGCCACAGACTTTTGATATATATATATAGATATATATATATATATATATATATATTATATATATATATATATATATATATATATATATATATATATATATATCAGGGATGGGAAACTGAATTGAAGTGGAATCGCTAAACTGATAAAACCGATATTATTTTATGAACTGAAATGGAAAAAAACTCGAGCTGAAAAAATTTTGACAACTAAAATCGAAATTCGAACTGAAATTGAAAAAGTAAAAAACTGTAATCTGAATTCGAATAGATTAAAAATAACAGTTTTGCGTTTCAGTTTTGAGGAGCATTTGGATTGCAAAAAAAATATAAATAACGTGAATTATTATTTTTTTTTTTTGCTAAACATTTGTATGGACTTAAAATATCCATTTATCCTTTAATTCGATGTAGAAAATAACGAGCTGAAAGTACTAGAGACAATGGTTTTAAAAATGAAAGAAAAAAAAAATTGTGGAAGAAAATTTTTATCCCATATTAAAATACTTTTCAATAATGACTGTGCTCTTTTCGTTGACCTAAGTTTAATCACTTTCTGACCATTAAATTTTTCAGTTCGATAATAGCTATACTATCTATATCTAGTTATCTACGTAAGTAAGTGAGATAATCCGTGGGAATGACGAAACTTCAATTCAAATGTTAATCCTTTGGATTTAAAAAAACTGAAATCGAAATTTAAATTGAATCGAACAAAAAATATAAAACTTGAATCGAAAAATAAACTCAAATCGAAAAAAAAAAATTGAAAACTTAAATCGAAACTGAAATCATATTTTTGCAAACTTAAACTGAAATCGAAAACTGGACTTAAAACTTTATCAGTTTCCCATCCATGATATATATATATATATATATATATATATATATATATATATATATATATATATATATATATATATATATATATAACCCAAGTCAAAAAAATCTTGTTGCCATAAATTTCTTCGATATGATTTAATTATAGTGATACCGTGAGTAAAAAGATTGAATAGCTTGCGTTTTAGAGCTGTTATGTTTCAAAATGGTGGTAATTGTATTGCCCCGACAACCAGATTTGAAGACGACAACATGGTCTGGGGACGCATGATCTCATTTGGCATTTAAAAGTTTTTATTTGAAGCCGAATGAACCGTCAAACCAATTATTCCCAGAATCGATGAAATCTGATACTATTTTTGAACAGGACAGTGCCCCTTGTCATCGTCCTAAATCACGTGTCACGTTGGTTTGCGTGTGCGCTGTCTCGAGACCTAAATTGTATCGAACATTTATGGGGAAATAAAGAAAAATATTAAGAAAACCAAGTATTCATCGAAACCTGACCAACGCAAACAATAGAGAAGGAATAGACTGGGATCGTCATTGACATTTGCAGAGGGCTTCAAGGAAGTATGCCTTGAATAGTTAAAGCCCAGTCAGTGGTTAAAGCCTAAAGGTGAATGGCGGCCAAATTAAATAAAATAAATAGTTTAGCTTCACAATTATTGACGTCATTGTAAATTGTAAGACCACTATTTATTTTATTATTAATAAAGGTTATTCAATTAAAAAAATTGACTTAAATAAATAAATAAAAACAAGCAAATGACAGATGTACGAAATATAAAAAATGTCAAATTTTTAGTAAAATTATCGTTTCTAATATTTTATAACATTAACTTTCCCATGAACTTTCTTATCACAACTTTGTGACGTTTCTTTATTTATATATATATATTATATATATATGTATGTATGTATGTATGTATGTATGTATATGTATATGTATATATATGTATAGTCAAATTCCTCCTACATTTTCGTCGGTGATCACTGAAGTTACATTAGCTCTTACATGTAATGCGTGTCTCAAATTTTTAATAGTTTGCGTTAAGGTAGGGAAGATCTTCGTTCACAAGTTGAAAGTGCGCTCTTTTATCGCATATATAATTATTTTTAAAATTGCTTTTGCGTCAGGATTTTAATCAAATAAAAATCGAAATAAAATCACTACTACTACATGCTACCTCATGATTTTACACACCCAATATTTTGTCTTATTGCATTTTAATTTATGTTGGAGTTAAACTAAATTTTTATATGAATTTTGACAAACGAAGCACCATTGTGTGTATGTATATATATATATATATATATATATATATATATATATATATATATATATATATATATATATATATATATATATATGAAAATTATTTCACGAAAGAAATTTGTCAGTTATCCCACTGTATTGATTGGAATAATGCTTCAGTTTTATTTCACTCTAGCAACATTGTTAATAGAAATATTCTTGAGTCTGCCATTATCCAACTTACAAATACAGGTAACTTCAACATAAGCAAAGGTCTTTTTCAACTCGATCCTGTTGTTTTGAATTCCTTCAGAACAGATTTAGATAAGAAGGGTATAACGCTAAATCTTTGGTAAACTTGTATGCCACTCTAATAACTTTTATTTTTCAATTTATTTTTATATACAAGAAGAGCAGAGTGCTAAAACCCGGTCAGATTTCCAGTATAAATTTGTATTTTTTTTTTTATAACATTGGTTGGAAAAAATTCATTTGATCTTGAGCTAAAAATCGATAGTTTTTCCCTACAAATTTGTATGCCCCTCCCACAATCTTTTAATTTTATTTCTCCGTTTATTGTGTGTGTGTGTGTGTGTGTGTGTGTGTGTGTGTGTATATATATATATTTTTTTTTTTTTCTGTAACCTATATATAGACTGTAACTCTTTATGTACTTCAGTGTTCCTGAGGATATCATTAGACGAAAGCGCTTGAGCACCATTCTGTGTTTCCTTTCCTTCGTGGTTTTATTCATCATATATATATATATATATATTAATAATTTACACTTTATTAAAAAACAGTAACCGTGTAAAAAATTAGATAAAACGGGTAAAATCTGCAAGGGTTAGATGAAAACACTAAAACCTTTAAGTTTGGGGATTACCTGAGATATATATATATATATATATATATATTATATATATATATATTAATATATAATATATATATATAT